>MJUU01058296.1:0-13554 GCA_002080025.1 Modiolus philippinarum
CTAAAGTCCGTCTACCAAGTAAAAACCATATCAACTGCGCATGCGCAGTTGACACACAAGCGACGTGCCAGACCTGAGACTAAATCTATTTTTTTTTCAGCTTATCTCCCAGAGCTGTACAGTTGCCATATATGACGCAATACGCTATCAACAACAAAATACCGATGTTACTGTAACTTAGTTTCTGCATACGGCCATTTCGACAACTAAAGTCTCTTCAGTACAGATAAGCTATTGAGGCTAACCGTTTTTTGTCAGTCATACTAACAGTATATACAGCTGCCATATATTTTGCGACACTCTAGCAACATGGCATACTAACAGTATATACAGCTGCCACATATTTTGTGACACACTAGCAACATGGCACAAATTTGTGTAACCGTTTACTTGCCAAGCTGTGCAGTTGTTACCTTTACTGTGACAAGCAAACAACTTGCTTGAGGTACATGTACAGTTGCCACATCTGTTGCGACTCGCTAATAACGTGCCAGGCATCCTAAAATAATGTCTACTTCCCATTGTGACATACCCCAGGGCTATACAGCTGACAAATATGTTGTAATACGCTAGTATCATGCCATACCTTCGGAACTATCCGTTAACAGTCACGCTGAACTTTCCAGAGCTTTACAGCTGCCATATATTTTGTGACATGATAGCAATATGCAAGACATTTGTACACACCGTTTACATACCAGTTTTACTAACCCGAGCTGTATAGTTGCCTCATATTTTGTTACATGTTCACTAGACATGGGAAAGAAATTGGTAAGTGAAAAATTTTACTTACCAGAGCTACAGTTGCCACAAATGTTATCGTTTTTACGTGAGCATGGCTGAACAATATCCTCATTATAAAGACAAGTCCTACATGGTTTACATCGCGCGTGAAGTCCATGTTGATCTGTAAATGTACCGTATGGACAATGTCTGCACACAGTATTTGATGTTTTTGTACAATTTCGTAACACATAACTTCCTGGATGACAGTTCCGACATTTCAGGCATTTATTTTTAGTCCTAGAGTAATATTTTCCAACTTTACATGGCTTACATCGACTATTGTGCGTTGCTGTACAAGGGCGTACCATTCTGAAGCCATTGCGACATTTTCTGCACTTTTTGCAACGTTTATATCCCTTTGGAGAATAATAGCCATTTTTACATTTTTCACAAACAGTATCGGTTTTTGAAGTACATCTTGATTTTAAACCATATCCTGCTGGACATATCGAACATCGCCTAAATTCCACTGTACTGTTTTGTTGATTATGCGGGTCATGATAGTATATTTCTTGCCAAGCACTCATTATGTCATATTTACCATTCTAAAAAAAAAACAGGATACACTTTGAAACCATGAAATTTATTTGTTGTAATGTTCATAAAAATTACACAAAGTCATGCTTTCATAAATAATATTTTTATAATTCTTGGTTCCAAAAATTCTCAGTGGTTATTTGCAAAATGTATAGCTGTTATTACTCGGCACTTAGATGAATTAAACATAAAAAAAAACAAAATGTTTAAGAAAGTGTTGACTATCTAAGCATTAAAAAGTAAACATGTTTAATTTTTATGCACACTGCTTTCGACATGTTGCTACGCTAAACATATTTTGATCATATGACGGCATATACATGTACCCATAATTTATTTTAAAACACACTTCGGCGGTAAATGTTTATATTTAAAACATATATGTGTTTTGATAAAACACTTTCCTAAACATTTCAAGATATTCAACATCTCAATTTATCACTTGGACTTACATGTATGTGCGACGCGAGAATTTCGTCATTTAGACAACATGTTAAAATCAAAATCTTATCACGAAACATGTTGAGACATTGAATATTTTGATGTTAGGGCACTAAATATTGAGCACATTTCTTTGATTAATATGTTTAGGCACTAAATATATGAAGAGATAAAACATTTGAAAAATCGGTTTCATAAAGAGAGTGTTTCGGAATGTCCTGAAAAACATTTTTGACAGTGTACAAACAAGATATTGTTGGAGGGATGAACAATAAAATAATTAATCCAGTTTACGCTTGATGTTGCAAGAGTATATATTTTATTCTAGTTTCGAGCAAAAAGCAAACAAATTGCTCTTAATCTAGAGCTCTAAAGCTCCTTGAGATCCAAAATACAACACCGACCACTGTTTCATTGACAAGGGTGAATAATACGCATTTATGGAAAATGTATTGCTGGAAATATGTCAAGTACATGATAAATGTGCTACGAGTCACTAAAAGTTTAAACACCCAATTCGTAAGTATTAATCCAAATTATTTATTTATGTAATGAAATAATATTATCACATCAGGGCAAAAAATCCAATAAGGGACCGACCATTTCACTTGAAGGGGGGGGGGGGGGGGGGNGGGGGGGCTATGGTTTTTTTCAAAAAAAAATATTTTGGATCTGATTTTATGTGAAAAAATATTTTGGCTGCCAAAAGGATGAAAAAAAATTTTCTGAATGAGGCTTTCTGCCCAAAAAAATAATGTTAATTTTGAAAAAAAATATTTTGTTGATACGCGTGCAAAAAATAAATAATTTGTTTCGCGCAAAGCGCGAAAATTTTTTTCTGTCCAGAAAAAAAAACATAACCCCCCCCTTTCAGGTTAAATGGTCGGTCCCTAAGTATATGAAATACCTTTTGCAACTTTTGATCTTATTTTGTGATTACGTATTCAAATGATTGTTTATTTTATCATTTTTTATTTGCAAATGCAAAGATGACAAAATATTATAGATGGATGAAATTTTTATTTTCGTTCCAAACCGAAAATTTTCCGACTGCTAATTAGAGAAAAAAATACAGACAAAGACAACAGCAATACACTAAAGCAAACTGAAGATATCGACAACCCAAACAGAAAAGAGTGATTCTACAACGAGGAGATTATTAAATTTTTCACATCGAGTATGACCAAAAACTTCTAAAAAAAATAGAGTCGAAAGTTGTCTGGTCTATATGCGGGGGTTGATCTTATCTAGGACATAAGCGGAAATTAAGACGGGAACAAGACTCAATATATATATATATATATATATCAAAATCTCTAAAATTGAGGTAAATAAATAAAATCTCTTTATTATACATCCGGAGCTTTGCCAGCCGGATTTTCAGCTGGTTGTTATATATGTTTTTGCTGAAATATATCAGTTGTTAAATGTTTTTTTTGAAAATTTGGTGTTTTCTGTTCTGTTAAATTTTTACTTTAAGTGTTTACTGTTAAAAGGGGATAAAAAACTGTTTACTGTTAAAGAGGGGTAAAGACCCTTTTCAATTACTAGTGTTTCAGTTGCTTGTTAACTGTTTTGGGGAAAATTAAAGGTTGTCAGTGTGTAAATGATACCCCTTTTGCCCCCTCCCCTCTCTCCCATTGTACAGTGCTGCTTCCAGTTTCACATACTTGAGTCAGATAGGTAAAGAAAGAACCCTTTGTATAAGGAAGCGTGCAAAGTTTTGTCTTTAACTTAAGTTAAAACAGGTTGCTCCTTATACGTGTCAAAAACGACTGTTACAAATCGAAAGTAAAAGTAGAAAGAATGACGTGCAATCTTACTGTTTTTCCTGAATATTGTCTTTTTGCCAGAATCGAATTATAATTTAGTCCTAATATTGCAAAAACTCCACAGTGAATTATTGTATGCATGATACAATTGCCGCCGACATTGACGGCAAGGAAGTAACATTGAAATACTAAATTTAGACCTGTATACTAGATATAAGAGTCTTTATTACATTGGAAATTTTCAGTCAGTGTGTGTGTGTGTGTATTTATGAAAATAAATAATTATTACTGCATGGACTCGCGGTTATTTCTGGTCTTTTGTTTTTAGCATATGGTGCAATAATACAGAAAGTATTGAAAGAAAAAATAATTATATATAGTTAACTGTGTGATAATCGAAACCATTGATCCATATGATTGCTATTAATATAAATAGTTTCCATAACTAAATAAAAACCTGATCTACATGTTTAAATCAAAACCTGATCTACACGTTTTGATGATTTTTTTTTTGTCCACTTCACTTTCATATACATTCTTAATATACTGAGCCTCACCTCAGCGCTTTGTGTATACTTGTATATTTATTTATTTATTTTTTCTCACTTTTGAGACACAGCAATTCCTATTTTTAGCGGTGTGAGATTTGTAAGACAAAAAAATCACGTGCAGTTTACCGGGAAATATTGTGTTTGCACATTTCGGGGCTGTAGTCTACACCTGTCCACATAAGTGATCATAAGTGGATTAAATTTATGTATTATTAAATTGTTATATCCTTTAAAGTAAAATTTAAAAGGAAAATACAAGAAAAACCGTCTTTAAAAATATGGCGCGCTCGGGTATACATTCCTGATTTTATGACGTTACAAAAAGGGACATAACTCCTTGTGTAACAGACGAAAAAGGGCGACATTTTTGTGTGGATTTTAGTGTATTTTAGGCTGAATACAGTGAGAAATAAAATCAAACACCAGTGGAAGTGCGAGACAAGAGAATCTCAGACACCCTCGGGTAAGATTTCAATCATCTCGGACTCAGCAAGCTTCGTCCGAGACTGGAAATCTTACCCTTGGGTGTCTGAGATTCTCTTGTCTCGCACTTCCCCTGGTGTTAGATTCTTAATATCTTTTATTGATTAATACGGGTTGATATTGTTTCCGGGGATTTTGATAAGTTAATCGTCCCTTTTAAAGTAATTCACACACAAATATTTAGCTAGGCTATGGAATAGCCTAGCTATATAAATAGTTCTTGGGGTGAAGTGAGGAGTACGCTTGCGCAGTGAGGAGAACGCATACGCAGAAGACTATTGACCAATAGGAATTTCAGATTCTCAAAAATCAAAATGGCGTCCAGTTTCGTCCTGATAAAACTGGGCGGGGTTCAATGTTTCCTTGTGGAAGTTGAAAAGTATTATAAACATTTACTTTAGGTGGTACTGGGAACAGGTTAGTAGAGGATGATGGGATTGGTATTGCAATAGCCAGATTTATAAATATAGATATGATAAAAAGAATAAGAACAGTAATGTATAAATTTAAAACCAGAAGTTAATAAATAAAGATGAGGTATTGTGCAATAATCAATAATATACAAATACTATAAAAGCTGACTTTTCAATTGTGTTAAACAAAGCATGATTGTAGTTTGTGGAGATACTTAGGAAATGGAGAACGAAAGGTGGAAAGAGATAGAATTGCGTTTTTTGCGGAAGAATAAAGAGCTACCCTAGGAGAATGCAAGAACAAAAAAAGCACGAAACTACTTTGAGTTTCTGTTGGCATAAAATTAGAGGTTTGATCGAATCAGTGAATGTTTTATCACATGTGCAGACCAACAGAAGAAATTACAAAGAAGTACCGAGAAAGGCTTACTTCAAGTATTGATTTGAGTATACAAATACATCATGAGCCACCACACCCTTGTCAATCAAACAGGCAATTTTCTATCTAAGGCTATTCCAAAGCCTAGCGTATCGTTTTTATTTCATAAAAACCATTATCCGATTTATATCATCCACTTATTTTTATAAAGTCCCCTCGTGTTTTCTAGTTTTAAAAGTGTTTATTTTTGTTTATTACATACTTAGTAGAAATAAAAGTGTTTTTGCATGATCACTATGACCGGAAGTAAACTGTCCATATTTTCACAGCCCAGGAAAATAATATGTTATTTTATGCTCCTCGTACATCTCAGACAAAATAAACGACTTCCGGTCCATTTTTGCCAGGGCAAATAATCGACTTCTGGTCCATATCGGCCTGGCATTTCTAAACGTCGGAAGTATGTAATAAAAAGTTTAATACATGTGCATTTCCATATTGACCTGATTATCATCCCTCGACCCATATTTTCCCTCGACTTCGTCTCGGACCAATATGGGTGTCTCGGGATGATAACCAGGCCAATATGGAAATGCCCATGTATTAATCTGTATTTATTTAATATTGACACTGAAGAACATCTCTTCAAGTACTTTTTGGGATATATCTTTGGAATACAAGATTTCAAATGTAATAAAAGATATGGATAATTAAAAGCACCCCTCCCAACACATAAGGGCCATTTGCCTAGGGCATTTCATTCACAGATTACGGTGCTCATTTTTGAATTCAAAAAGCACCAATTTTTATATATACTTCACGTGTTGAAACAAAAATGAATAAATTCATATAATACACTTTCCATCTCAAACATGATGCTAATTTAAGCACATTTATTTTAAACTTTTAACCCTCCCAAAAATTTAACGCGTTTTAATTTCAGACACGCTCTTGTCCATACAAAGTCTTCGAGCACTTTCTTCCCAAACACTGTAAAATGGCTTAATAACTAGGAAATATGAGTAATAACAAAAAATATCGAACAAAACTGTCAAGAGTTTAAGGGAGTTCGAGTGTCAGAAATTTTGTATTTGGAATTAAAATTCTGACCATTTGTTTTGAAGAGCACTACTAATGGTACAACTTGAGCAAAAAATTTTGAAAATCCGTGTAGGAATTTATGAGATATAAGACGTCAAAATTTTGGCGGGAAACAGATCTCTCTAGAGTTTTCCTTCAATTTGCATTAAGATGTTTATAGGCCTTTAAATATATTAAATTATGATTGGAAGTTAAATTTTATACACAGTCTATTTTATGTATTTTAAAGTGGCTTATAACCTAGAAAATGTGATTCATGTGCAAAAAATTTTAGCACTTTAGCACTGTTTGAATGGATAAGACCCGAGGATAAAGAATGCTTCTGAAATCTGACGCTCGTACTCCCTTAAGTCCATGAGGCAAAAAGACAAAGCAGGTGGAAACCACCAGGAATAATTGTCGACCGTAATGGTCCTGACTTGGTTATAGGCTTTTCAAAAGAAATGGTGGGTTAAACCGGTTTTATGGCACTCTAAACCGGTAGTGTTCCGAAGCCACTCAACAGTAATTGTCATTGAAAGGTCGTACAGACAGTGAAATGTTACCCGACTACTTAATTTAAATGAGGTTGTGAAAGATCTGCTTAATGGCCGATTGGTATAAGTATCATTTTCTAACCCTAAGACAAACCAAAAATCCATGGTTCACGTACATTTCGATAATATATGAGCATTCTTAAAAATGACTCCTCATGGACACAAAATTAACTTACTAATGGCATCACTTCTTCCATATATATATATACATTTAGCTTAGTATCGGATTCGTGAAAACCATAATCTTTCATCTGTATATGTTTTTATAGTGAAATATAAACGACCCATGGTGCTATTTATGTAGCGTCGAGTAAATCATTGTCTATTGACGGATACAGGGGATGAGTTAAGGGTTGGCGCCATTTTTTCTGGTAAATTACAGATTTAAATTCTTGCAGAATATGGGCATACATCGAGGGAAAAAATACAAAGAGGGTTAAAAGAAAAACCTCATGGTATAGGCAGGAGCAGAAATCCAAAGGGTAAAAAGACAATTTGGGTGCAAACTCGCAGGAACAAATTGTAGACATATTAAGTATCTGGAATTCCCGATCACTTTTCCTTGATAAGGCTAGATCCGCCGCAATGTCGGACTAGTGAATGTCGGACTAATTGAACGTCGGACAAAAAAAGTGTCGTACCAATGAGTGTCGGGCTAGAAAGCGTCATAGTAGCGATTTGCACAGAATGCTACAAAGGAATGATAAAAGGATGTGTGTGTGTGTGTGTGTGTGTGTGTGTGTGTGTGTGTGTGTGTGTGTGTTTTCTTGAGCTTTGGCATATTAATAAATACTTTTTTTTTAAATATTTAAGAGTCTTCTATTAAGTTTGCTTCAGCAGAGACATATAATTACATTATTTAACTGTAAAATTCTGGTTTCTATTAAGTGTGTTTCAGCAGAGACATATAATTACATTATTTAATTATATGTCTCTGGTTTCAGTAACTAAAACAACTTTATATGTAACTTTCTTTTTACCTAACATAAAATAAAAGAAAAAAAACATTCATTATTGAAGAATAAGTGTCATTTAAAATTGGTGTAATAAAACGATAGCTCTTAGAGCCCGGGGGTCCATGTGAGTGGTGCCTGGAGCCCTTGTGTCGAATCCCAGAGTTCTAGACAGTGAGCCTTGTGTTGGAGCCCCGATCCCATATTCAAAAGGGTTGGAGCTCCTAGCTCAGAGCCCGTGTTATTCCCTAATAAAATATAATGAAAGCAATCAAAATTTGTAACTTTACAATCTTACTCCTTCATACTTTAATCCCTTCAAATAAAAGTGGGTGATGTAAATTCTTCCATATGGGCTACTTCTATATAAAACTAGTAGAAAAAACTGATATATACATCGTCCACAATTTGATTCCAGAAAAAGAAAATAAATCAAATAAAATTGTAATTTAATGGTAAAGTTTCATAAAAAAAATCTACTAGTATTCAGTGGTTCAGGTGGGGTGGCGAATAGAACATGGATACCAAACTTGTTTTGCAAGGAGAAGTTTCTGTTTGTTCATTCTTTTGTTCACAGATTTCCTTTTATTGTATATATTAACATTTGTACATTTAACTACTTCGGATTTCATATTGTGTCCTGTTTTGGTTTATTGATCACAGGTTTTCCAGTTGTTGTGTTGCTCTCTTTGTTCTATTGAAGAATGGACTGTCGGTTATTAACAATAATCATTGCAGGCCCTCTATTTGTTCATTTTGTTCACCACATATCTCCTTTTATTGTATAGCAACATAATATTTCCCTTAAAAAGCAACCAAAAGTAAGTGTGCAATAAATTTCCTTATTGCACTAGTGCTAATATGACTTGAATTTCATGACGTCATTGAAAACAAAACTTCCTTATTAACAAAAATTTTAAGCTTTGCTATACAATAAAAGGGTTATTGCATGAATATTGAGGAATATTATCCCTCGTAGAATATATATTGCACTCGAAAGCTCGTGCAATATAAAATTCTACTCGGGACAATATTCCCCAGTATTCATGCAATAACCCTATATTATTGTGTAACAGTTCAAAATAAATTGAATTAAAGTGATTCGTAAGTAAATGAGTGGTCAAGATGAATTTTCTTACGACGCACTTTTCTTCATTTAATTACTCTGAAACATACTTTGACTGACTTAAAGACCGTCCAAATAAAACAAATACAATTATGTATATGGCTTAAAAATAAATACTATCATCTCGCCATTAAATTAGAATCTTCTACTTATGTTTATTTATCAGTTTATCTATAAGCTACATACATCAGTTAGTTAATGAAATGAATTTTTTTCTACATGTTCATGCCAAAAAGTTTTTTTATTTTGATGTTTAATCTTATTATATAAATCCTGATTAGATTGTATTTTAAGAATTACCCGAGTTATCGATCTGTGATCACTTTCAAAAATATTTTCTGACATCTATTCGTCAATTAACAATCTAGCTGAGAGTATACGTGAAATGCGGTTCATCACTTTGATATTTCAGAAAGGTAGCGTAAATTCGATCAATTTTTCCTACATACATGTACAACTTAATCTAATATTTAGGTGAATGGAATTCACCATCCTGCTTTTCCCGATTGGTATCGCTGCTGCACTATCGGGTAACTCGCGGGAAATGTTGTATTTCACGCATGTTCAAAAATTGTTTATTGTGCGTGTATTTTCCCGGTATCACGACGTCACAGAACAAAACCTGATAGTGCAGTGGTGACACCACACGGGACAAAATATGAAAGGTGAATTCCATTGCATAAAATTGACGGGAAGAAAACAACGGCAGTAGAATATCGAAGGAAAAAACACAAGATGACATAAGTCAAAGTCCAGAGACAAGACAAAAGCAAGAAAACCAGAGGACGCAAGGCCAAAGGCACTACAAAAAGTATAAATCGAGGTATATAATTTGGATAAGTAAATAATGTGAGGTAACTTATCCGTTAAAGTGCTTCAAAATCGAGAAATTCAAGAGAGATGGTATAGTCCAAGACATTAACAAGAATTAGAAAGTGTCTGGAATAAGATAAGACATGTTCATGACAGGTCTTTAAGTACATCTATTACTTCATTCTCTTCCATGGTCAGCGGTAATCAAAACTCGTTCTCCCTGATGTCCCTTCCACCTCGTTTCTTTCCTCCCTTACATACATGTATATTTTTTTAATTGAGTATTAACTTGTTCTAGTCCTGATGTAGCTGAAATATTGCTCACTGGACGTAAAACTCTTACTAATCAATCAATCAATCTTCCATGGTTTGTCTATTATTGTGTTCTATCATTACTGTTTGCATCACTTTTCTGGATAGTTTCAATAATTTAAAAGAAATAGTCAGCAGTTTTAGATCATAGTTAACTAATACAATACCGAAGTTACTGTTAATTTATTTTCTGCATATGCGCATTTCGACAACTTATGTCTCATCAGTGCAGTTCAAACCAAAACATTTGGAAGTCTATTAACCGAAAAACGTGTAAAACCTGATAGAGAACAAATAACCAAAATGATCTAAATAGAAAAATATGTACAATCATCATTTCATAGTTAAAATTTATCGGTAAAAATGACGATTTAAAAAAAAAGCGAATCGGACGTCGATAGCTTGAGATGAATCCATGTTTTCTTGCAACGTCATGGAACAATCTCTACGGAAACACATTGTTGACGTCATTGAGAAAGTGTTATACGGTCTTTGACTGTATATCACTAATATTTATAAAGTCAATGTAGTTTACTTAAACGCAAACAGAAAGGTTGCAGTATAAAAACTAATTCACAGATAACTATTATTCGTTACCACTGGGTCTATTCCTTTGCTGTAAATTGTTAGCCCACGAGGATTTTCACTAACGCAATAGCCAGTACTTTGGGGATGGCCGAGAAAACAATTTAATTTGCAGAATTTTGTTTAAAACAAAGGAGGCTCTCCTACTGACCTGGTTCTGTCCTAAGCTGATTCTCACTAATCTATCTAGCTCAAATTTGTAATCTGTTCTACACCAACCTTTTCACATATTTCCAATCAGCACAGGAAACCTTTTAGTTGCGGAAATTGCCATATGCAGAAACTAAATTCATACCATCGATAATTAGTACTTTTTTATACAAAAAGAAAGTAATAAAGCGAAGGATGATTATATTTGAACTTTCAATTAACAAAATAATGCACGTGAGAAAAAGTCTATAAAATATATGGTAATACAAAGCAATGGAACAATGCTTTTATTGCTAACTTTTTATCTTGAAGTCATATTTAGGCATTCAACGAAGAGCTTTTCAACCTTATTTTTGCCTTAAGTTGTAATTTAATAGAAATAAATAAAAACAAACTCTATATTGATGATTGTACTTTTTTTTTTATATCAACAACATATATAGAAATGCACTGACATTATATCTAAATATGAAATTGACTAAACAATGCTTCCATTTGTGTGATAGAGTAAATGTATATCCTTTACTATACAACGGCGATATCCGCCAGAGAAGCCAAACATCTAGGATATCCATAATGAGGCATCTACAGACCAATGTTCACTACCCAATCACTCAAATTTCAGCTTCTCATAATAACCTGCCCACGTTTAAAATAATGCATCCTATTATATCAATTGAACATAAAGAGCTGTGACAAAAGGTATAATTTATCAATACAGAGATAATATTTAAAGCAAAATTACCCTTTAATGCTGAAATTAATCGGTGAACAGGAAAAGTATTCTGACAGGTTTGACCATACAAAGCCTGTGATATTATTTCAAGTTTGTGATATAGGGTCCCCGCCGGTCAGAGAGTCATCTATCTTTTATCTAATTGTTCATTGTATGTTGTTTATATTTATTGTATTATTTTCTATTGCTTTTACCCCAAGGGGTGTAATTTTGCAATAAAGATTATTGTATTCTGATTATCTTTTAGTCTAGAATTATGTCACTCAAATATAATTGTATTTCATAATTTGGACGGATTATCATTCACCATTGTAGAGAAAGGTTTGACAAAAGATATCTTTATAATACAAAGAATATATAAAAGTAGGTAGACTTAAATGTTATCATGACAGTTCTGCCACAATGGGCATATACCGTCCGATCATGGGTTATCGTGGGACATTATTTTTCGTGGATTACATTGTTTTTCAATGGAAATTATGACGTCACAATGAACGCTTAATGCCACGAAAACCGATGATCCGAGTATATTCATGCTTTTGCTTGTAGCATGAACAGTTGTAGAGAAAAACGTTACGAACATTGAGACTGATAGACAGCATGACAGACAAAGTTAAAACAGCAAATCTCCTTCTCCTTCGGAACTAGTGTATAATGATCATGGTAGAGAACAATTCAATTAATAATGAAGCTACAATAATAATCTTAGTAGATGATGTTAATTACTATTTTGGTGTAACTTTCTTTTCATAATTTGTACTCTGAGACAAAAAGTAAGATCTGAAAAAAAATAATTATTTGTGAAAACAAACAACGTCTTTCATTGTTTGATAATGTCCGTTTCCTATTTTATTTTCTTAAGAAAACATATTTTAACAATGAACGGATATGGACTAAATGCACATGCGACAAAGTCTGGTAGAACCAAGCAAAGGAACAACGCTTTTATTGTTGTTCTGTATCTTGAAGTCACCATTTTGTATTTGTATTTTTCACATTACAAGGATTGAAAATGCAAAACCAATCTGTAAAAATTGATTAAACTCATATATTTTAAAAATGGACTGGCACTTCCAGTCCCTCCGCCTTCCATACAACGTGATGTCTATGCTTTATTTGCTCTTTTTGCAATCATTTTGTAAAAAAAAATAATTAAAAAAATGAGGGTTTATGAACTAAATTTGCTTGTACAATCATTGAAAAAAAAAACAAATCTTAACTTCAGAAAAATATTTTAAGTTCTAAACGTAATTGATAGGATATGTTTACGAATGTTATTAGGAAGCGAAGCTTCCATATATTTTGGAAACTGCAATTTTGTTCCCAATACTATGAGTTGAAAAAATCCCTGCGTCGAGAGTTATCGTTCTTGGAAATATACGCAAATGGACACATCAATCTTTCAGAGAAGATTTCTAAAATATGTGTAAAAAATAAAGCATATGAATACGTTGCTTGATGGCCATTCAAACATGTTGATGGTAAAATCGAAATGAAGAAAACAGAATAAAAACAGTTTTACTGGGGAATTCTGGTACGAAACTAAAGAATATAAATCCATTCGGAATTCCACTGCATCGAAAAGGGTCATGATAATAACCGAGAAATTACGAATGAATATATGCAACCATGACAACGATAAGGCGGATCAATATCGTTACGCAAGAATTTTGAGTATATTTGTTTATACGCTAAATTACAACTAATACACAGTCATGCAATATAGAAAAGGCACCAGGGAAGGTTTTGTCAGCAAACTAAATGCAGCTATGTAGTTACTTCGCGACGGTTGTTTCACTGCTTAAATAAAGATTGCATGATCATTGACATTGCACCGACAAGTTGCTATTGTAGACGTGCATCCATTGCTCATGGCATAC
>MJUU01058299.1:0-15109 GCA_002080025.1 Modiolus philippinarum
TATAAAATTCTACTCGGGACAATATTCCCCAATATTCATGCAATAACCGTATATTACTTTAAATAAAGAAACTATAATACTAGTAATATACGATCGTAAGCTTATTGAAGATACTATTTACCATTCTATACTTATTATGGTAAAATTGGTGATATAGAAATATAGAAATGTGATTGGAGAAGTTTTACGGATCTATCAAAAATGTTAACACACTGAATGTGTTAGCGGCATAATTTATGCGTTTTTAGGTTCTGTTGGGGCAACCATTTAATTTCAGCAGGCCAGAATTTTTGTTTAATTTAAAAATGTATATTCCATTTTGTGCAGGAAACTTTGACCATGCACCGAATGAAGCATCAATGCTGGTGGACTGATTGCCCCCGAGGGTATTCACCAACCGATTAGTCAGTACTTCAGTGCTGATTCGAAGCCAATTTAAGTTAGAAACTTGCAATATCTTAATTTTTGTAAATTTTGCCGAAAACTAAGGCGTTTCTCCCTTTGTCCTTTGCTAATTTTTCCTTTCCATTTAGATTATTAGTTTACTTGTTCTCTATCAGTTTTTAACTGTCTCGGAGTTTAGGTATTCTATCTGCACTGAAAAGAAATAATCTGTCGAAATGCCCATAATCAGAAACTAATTAAACAGTTACTTAGGTATTTTGTTATTTGTTATTACTTTAAATAAAGAAACTATAATACTAGTAATATACGATCGTAAGCTTATTGAAGATACTATTTACCATTCTATACTTATTATGGTAAAATGGGTGATATAGAAATATAGAAATGTGATTGGAGAAGTTTTACGGATCTATCAAAAATGTTAACACACTGAATGTGTTAGCGGCATAATTTATGCGTTTTTAGGTTCTGTTGGGGCAACCATTTAATTTCAGCAGGCCAGAATTTTTGTTTAATTTAAAAATGTATATTCCATTTTGTGCAGGGAACTTTGACCATGCACCGAATGAAGCATCAATGCTGGTGGACTGATTGCCCCCGAGGGTATTCACCAACCGAGTAGTCAGTACTTCAGTGCTGATTCGAAGCCAATTTTAGTTAGAAACTTGCAATATCTTAATTTTTGTAAATTTTGCCGAAAACTAAGGCGTTTCTCCCTTTGTCCTTTGCTGATTTTTCCTTTCCATTTAGATTATTAGTTTACTTGTTCTCTATCAGTTTTTAACCGTCTCGGAGTTTAGGGTATTCTATCTGCACTGAAAAGAAATAAGCTGTCGAAATGCCCATAATCAGAAACTAATTAAACAGTTACTTAGGTATTTTGTTATTTGATATGGATGTGGTCTAAACGACTTAGTAGAAGGATCTTATAGTACTATAATATAGACTTCAATTTAAAATGGAAAAGGCTCATTGTTGAATGCCTCGTGGTGACTTCAAGATGAACAAAAACATTAAAAGCGTTGTTCTCTAATTTCTATCCAGTTTTCACATTTCCTGAACGGTGTTGAAACATTTGTTCTCCTCTCTAGAGAGGAGAACAAGTTTCGTGAAATTTCCCGCCAAATTTATTCGGAATACAATCCTCGGCGTTCTTCTTCCAGTCATTAGAGAAACAGTTTCCACAACTTAAACACGTTAATTATGAAATTTCTCACATCTCGTTAAATAAATTTTGAAATGTTTAAAAGCTCGGCAGGCCTCGCTTTCAAACATTTGCAAAATTTATTTAACTTGATGTGAGAAATTTCATAATCAACTAGTTCTCGTTATGGAAACTATATTTCCTTTGCTTTCCTTTGCTTTGTTCTACCATGCATTTGTAGATATTTTTGTCTCATGTGAATCTCATATCCTTTCATTGTTTATAATTTTTCTACTTTATACAGTGATTTTGATATAGACCAATCTAATGCTGATTCACTTTCATCACCGCCACAAAGGTACGTCAAGGAAGATTTCACTATAACATTATCTTGAAATTAGAATGGTACATACACTTTATCTCGATTATAACCATATTTTATCCACTCTCGATAGTTAAATTCAAAAATTTTAAATGCTCAACAATGTAAGTAAAAAGTTAAAAGATGCAATTTAATCAAACTGAATTAGTTTTGTCTGTACTCTACCACTTATAGCCCAGAAAAAAAAAAAACCTTGTTAAATCCAAAATACAAATTAAACCCTATTCACCGGGGTGGGTGCAATCCTTGCAATTGTAACAACTACAAGTGTAAATCGTTGGCGATACATTTAAATTATTTAATTAGATCCTGTTGGCGATTTAGTCTGTACTGGAGAGACATAATATGTCACAGAATCTTCGGTTTTGTTATTTGCTTAATGGTCAATGTGAAAGGAAGTTCCGCACTGACAGTCATGATAATTCTATCACAGTTTTTTTGCAATCTGTCAATACATTCAGAAGAGATGATCAAAATATGATTTTTCTTCTCATAGGATCCAATCAAAAATACGCAGGCGCCGAAAAGAAAGTTATTTCAAGCTATCTGAACAAAATTTATAACGTGGAAGTAATCTATTCACCACTCCTGTGAGATTGTTCCAATATGCCTCTAATCAGTGAGTTAATCGGAGATTATGCAAATGTAAAAAATGGTGTATACTGTAAGAAATACATGTAAAGTGATTCAGGGGGCTATTAAAAATAGCGATTAATCGTCGTTTACGTATTGTACGTCATCGTATGAAAAGGACATATTAGCAAAAAATTCTTATTTATGATGTTAAAAGCGTCTGATATTGAACCATTCCGTGATTCAGCTAAACGATCTGTGTTCAACAGGTTTAAAAAGTGACATTTTATTAAAAGTTTTATTGCTTACTCATTGCTTCTTTGTAGCCAATGAGATATAGAGACAGCAGAAAGACAGTGAACCTGAACATTAAAATTTAATTTACCATTGATGCTCCCCCTGAAATAGTTGATGTTGTGTAAATAAAATGCACTTTACATAGAAAGTTATCTACACATAATGTGCAATACGCACCGGTGAGCGATACCAAACATCTATTTAGCAGTGGTTATAATATGAAGTTGGCCAATAATCAAAGTCTCACATCCTGTAATCAATTTTAGAAAGAAGACGACACCACCAGAACTGGAAGATTTCATACGGTAAGAATATCATTACTTTGTAATTAGGATAAGAAAAAAAATATAGTTATAAATTACCGTATATTGTGATATCATCGCGTGTGTTTAATTTCCGCTAGCTTGAAAATAATCCTCCGCGTAAATCTCACTTTTAATGTAAATGCATTACATAAATCAGTAAAACGCGAACTATAAACACAACGATTAATTTACTGCCTTGTTCTTCACTGAAATTGCGAACCAATGCTGACAAAAAAAATGATATACGGTAGTAAATAGATATTAAAGTTAATGATGTAATACATATCAAATCAAAACATTTTGAAAAAAAAAATAAAAAAAAAATAAATGTAAAAAATATAATAATTATAAAGAAAAAAAAAACAACTACATCTCAAATAAATCTAAAGCAAGAGTTAGATTAAACAAGATACATCATATTGAAATTGACAACAGAGGTATACTTCATACTAAGCTGCATGTCAAACGAGATGAATTCACTTTTTCAAGTAGTCATTTGCCATTTGCTTTTCCATTCCAAAAGTACAAGCATATGAACTTACAATCAGAGGATTACAGTTAACATCTACAATGGCCGACAACTACAATCACAAGTCAAAATTCACTAGCGAACTGCACTAGAAAAACACTAATGAAGAGAAGAGGCAAAAAGGTGCAAAAATGTACCTGCACTAACGTTTACATTTCAAAACCCATTCGCTACTCAAAGTATTTGTTTGATACAGTGTTAACATTGAAAGAGCTGAGTTATGTGCTTACAAAAAGGCTAATTAAGCAGGGGTACTGAATGTTACTCATAACCGTACGGACAAGGGATATCTGTTTCCCAGATGACGACAGATCTTTCCCTTAACAGGAATGATGTAGGGATAATCTTTTACTGATGCATATGCAGAAAATAAATTAAAAGGAACTTCAGTATTTTGTTATTTATTACTACTTGGCCGATACCTCTACTGGTGGACTGTTAGTCCCGAAGGCTATTTACCAACCCAGAAAACAGTACTTCGGTGCTAACTCATTGCATTGGAACTTTCAATATCTAATTTTTACAAAATTTTGTTTCATACTAAGGAGTATCTCCCTCATGCATACCTCTGTCCTAAGCTGAATTTTGGCTTTACTTTTTAGGTAATCTCTATCAGCTTTAGCATGTTTTTCGGTAAATGGTCTTCCAAATCTTTTGGTTTGATCTGCACTGATGGGACTTAAATTGCCGAAATGCGCATTTGCAAAAAAAAAAAAAAAATTAACAGGAACAAGTTAATGATGTAATACATATCAATTCAAAACATTTTGAAAACCAAAAAAAAAAAAAAAAAAATGGAATAAAAAAAAATAAATAAATGTGAAAAATCTAATAATAAGAAAGAAAAAAAAAAACAACTACACCTCAAATAAAGCTAAAGTCAGAATTAGATGAAACAAGATACATAATATTGAAATTCACAACAGAGGTATACTTCAAACTAAGCTGTATGACAAACGAGATGAATTCACTTTTCAAATAGTCATTTGCCATTTGCTTTTCCATTTCCAAAAGTACAAGCATATGAACTTACAATCAGAGGATTACAGTTAACACTTACAATGGCCGACAACTACAATCACAAGTCGCAATTCACTAGCGACCTGCACTAGAAAAACACTAATGAAGGCAAGAGGAAAAAAGGTACAAAAATGTACCTGCAATAACGTTAACATCTCAGAAACTCATTCGCTACTCAAAGGTCTTTGTTTGATACAGTGTTAACATTGAAAGAGCTGGGTGATGTGCTTACAAAAAGGCTAATTAAGCAGGAGTATTGAATGTTGCTCATAACCTGAACTCACTACAAAGGTTAAAGGTCGACATCAATATATTGCGTACCGACAAGGGATATCTGTTTCCGTTTCCCAGATGACAACAGATATTTCCCTTACCAGGAATGATGTAGGGATAGTCTTTTAGTTATGCATATGCCGAAAATAAATTAATAGGAACTTCAGTATTTTGTTATTTATTACCACTTGGCCGATACATCTACTGGTGGACTGTTAGTCCCCGAGGGTATTTACCAACCCAGAAGTCAGTACTTCGGTGCTTACCCATTGCATTGGAACTTGTAATGTCTAACTTTTACAAAATTTTGTTAAATACTAAGGAGTATCTCCCTCATGCATAGCTCTGTCCTAAGCTGAATTTTGGCTTTACTTTTTAGGTAATCTCTATCAGCTTTAACATGTTTTTCGGTATATGGACTTCCAAATCTTTTGGTTTGATCTGCACTGATGGGACTTAAATTGCCGAAATGCGCATTTGCAGAAAAAAATTAACAGGAACAAGTTAATGATCTAATACCTATCAAATCAAAACATTTTGAAAACCAAAAAAAAAAAAAAAAAATGAAAAAAAAAAAAATAAATAAATTTGAAAAATCTAATAATAATAAAGAAAAAAAAAACAACTACATCTCAAATAAAGCTAAAGTCAGAATTAGATGAAACAAGATACATAATATTGAAATTCACAACAGAGGTATACTTCATACTACGCTGTATGACAAACGCGATGAATTCACTTTTGAAATAGTCATTTGCAATTTGCTTTTCCATTTCCAAAAGTACAAGCATATGAACTTACAATCAGAGGATTACAGTTAACACTTACAATGGCCGACAACTACAGTCACAAGTCGCAATTCACTAGCGACCTGCACTAGAAAAACACTAATGAAGACAAGAGGCAAAAAGGTGCAAAAATGTACCTGCACTAGCGTTTACATCTCAAAACTCATTCGCTACTCAAAGTGTTTGTTTGATACAGTATTAACGTTGAAAGAGCTGGGTTATGTGCGTACAAAAAGGCTAATTAAGCGGGGGTACAGAATGTTACTCATAACCTGAACTCATCACTACAAAAGTTAAAGGTCGACATCAATATATTGCGTACCGTCAAGGGATATCTGTTTCCCAGATAACGACAGATCTTTCCCTTAACAGGAATGATGTAGAGATAGTCTTTTACTTATGCATATGCAGAAAATAAATTAATAGGAACGTCAGTATTTTGTAATTTATTACCACTTGACCGATACCTCTACTGGTGGACTGTTAGTCCCCGAGGGTATTTACCACCCAGAAGTCAGTACTTTGGTGCTAACCGATTGCATTTGAACTTGCAATATCTAACTTTTACAAAATTTTGTTTAATACTAAAGAGTATCTCCCTCATGCATAGCTCTGTCCTAAGCTGAATTTTGGCTTTACTTTGTAGGTAATCTCAATCAGCTTTAACATGTTTTTCGGTAAATGGGCTTCCAAATGTTTTGGTTTGATCTGCACTGATGGGACTTAAATTGCCGAAATGCACATTTGCAGAAAAAAATCAACAGGAACATGTTAATAATGTAATACATATCAAATCAAAGCATTTTGAAACCCCCCCCCCAAAAAAAAAAAAAAAAAAATTAAATGTAAAAATCTAATAATGATACAGAAAAAATCAACTACATCTCAAATAAGGCTAAAGTCAGAATTAGATGAAACACGATACATGATATTGAAATTGACAACAGAGGTATACTTCATACTAAGCTGTATGACAAATGCGATGAATTCACTTTTCAAATAATCATTTGCCATTTGCTTTTCCATTCCAAAAGTACAAGCATATGAACTTACAGTCACAGGATTATAGTTAATACCTACAATGGCTGACATCTACAATCAAAAGTCACAATTCACTAGCGAACTGCACTAGAAAAACACTAATGAAGACAAGAGGCAAAAGAGTGCAAAAATGTACCTGCACTAACGTTTACATGTCAAAACTCGTTCGCTACTCAAATGTCTTTGTTTGATACAGTGTTAACATGGAAAGAGCTGGGTTATGTGCTTACAAAGAGGCTAATTAAGCAGGGGTATTGAATGTTACTCATAACCTGAACTCATCACTACAAAAGTTAAAGGTCAACATCAATATATTGCGTACCGACAAGGAATATCTGTTTCCAAGATGACGACAGATCTTTCCCTTAACAGGAATGATGTAGGGATAGTCTTTTAGTTATGCATATGCATATGCAGAAAATGAATTAATAGGAACTTCAGTATTTTGTTATTTATTACCACTTGGCCGATACCTCTGCTGGTGGACTGTCAGTCCCCGAAGGTATTTACCAACCCAGAAGTCAGTACTTCGGTGCTAACCGATTGCATTTGAACTTGCAATATCTAACTTTTACAAAATTTTGTTTAATACTAAGGAGTATCTCCCTCATGCATAGCTCTGTCCTAAGCTGAATTTTGGCTTTACTTTTTAGGTAATCTCTATCAGCTTTAACATGTTTTTCTGTAAATGGACTTCCAAATGTATTGGTTTGATCTGCACTGATGGGACTTAAATTGCCGAAATGCGCATTTGCAGAAAAAAATTAACAGGAACAAGTTAATGATGTGATACATATCAAATCAAAACATTTTGAAAACCAACAAAAATTAAATGTAAAAATGTAATAATAATAATAAAACAACTACATCTCAAATAAAGCTAAAGTCAGAATTAGATGAACCAAGATATATAATATTGAAATTGACAACAGAGGTATACTTCATACTAAGCTGTTTGACAAATGCGATGAATTCACTTTTCAAATTGCCAAAATGCGCATTTGCAGAAAAAAATTAACAGGAACATCGGTATTTTGTTATTTAAAAAGAATGCTCATTTCGTTCCGAAACATGACAAAAAACATGTCTGCCAGCAAGGAACTTATATTCAAAAGTAATCCCCATGGGGAAGCATCATTTTAATCGAAGTAAATTTAATCAAACAAGTTAATCAAAGTGACAACAAGAATGATATATGGAATGTCCATTCAAAGATTTCTGAGATTTCCTTCCTATTGTCAGAAAAAAAATGCTACCACGCAGAGAAAACCCTGCTGTTCAGCATTTTGTCAATTGTTTGATACAGGCTCATTGTCTGAGCCTTTACTTATCTTAATTTTAAAGAAGCCCTTTGATGATTTCAGCCTCACATGATTGCAAAAATAGATCGGCTAAAAGAGGTTCCCATTCGAATTCCAGTTATTCTGTTAAAAAACAAGTCCTCTAAACTGGACAAGTATATAATCGATGAGAAACTCTACAATTTTAATCCCTGCTTCCTTATCTGTATTTTTTCTCTGTAATTTGTAGACATATTTCATACAATGCTTGTTTTCTGCTGTCAATGTAATTATATTTTCGTTCGCCGTTCTTACGAGAAAAACATATATGAATTAAATCCTTCAGTCGAGATTTAAGACATTCATGAGGATAGTAGCATGACGACAGATCTTTCCCTTAACAGGAATGATGTAGGGATAGTCTTTTACAATTGCATATGCAGAAAATAAATTAATAGGAACTTCAGTATTTTGTTATTTGATAGCGTTTTACGCTATTACAGTGTGATAATGACTTCGATTTTAGGATATTAGACAGATTTTCATAGTGTTTAATATTTGCACACATATTTTCATAGTGTTTAATTTACTTAATATGTCCTTGTAGATTGGCCCTTAAGGTATTTTGAGCCTAATAAAAATTTTCAGACATTTTTTTTTATTTTAAGATATTTTGTAGGTATTAACTAATCTATTCCAAAAATAAAATAAAAATATTATGTCACCGATTAACTTTTCCTGTAATCAGCCTTTGAAAATCAGACAAAATTCATTATTGTTTCAGCAACATTTACAAAGAATATATAGGAACTCTTGAGAACATGCTTATTGTTTAGCTTTTGTGAAATAAATATCAGACGGATTTTTATTTTTTTTTTATTTTAGAGAGATGCACTTGAGCTATCTGTTGAGCTGAAAAATCTATATGTCACCGTTTGTTCCAGAGAGATAGTTTATGTATTTTACAACATAGAAAATATTTAGGGCAAATGGAGATAATTGGCGGGAAATTGAGTGATATACATGTGTCAATATAGTATGACGTAACAATGAAAAGGCTTGGAAAAAAACATTCCGGCTTGAAAATAAAGTCAATTCCGCATGCGTGTATTTTCGTGTATGCGCCAATCGAATGCGCCGTGTATTAGTGTCGATCTAACTTAACCCCAGGATCCTTCCTCTCCAAACGGACAAATATTGGCGTCAACGGTGTAGATATCTGTGTGTTTTTAGAATAGATGCATTATTTTTAATAAGTCATTCTATTTCATTGAAAATATAAATCTTCACAGACATTACGAGCACACAAATTTAAGTTAGCCCCCAACTTGTCCAACCCACCCCTCCCGTCTCACTTAACTCAAGGTAAAAACAGCTTTCACTTTTTGCGTTGAAAGGGGTCATGATCATTAAATCAAGTCGATTCACAGTGTTCTATTGTCATTGATTGTTGATAATTTTGTATAAAAAATCGGAAAGTCTATCTTTTAAAAAGGCGAAGCAATCAACAATAAACTTTCAAATTTCAAATTTTTAAGTTTGATCAAAGGTCTAAAAAAGAAAAAAAAAATACATAAGTTTTGATGATGTGGTTAAATTTTCAAAAATTAAACGTTTTCTTCATTTTGAAATTTTGATATTTAAGATTTTGGCTAAACTTTAAAAATATTTGATAATTTTTAAAATGTGATTGCTTCACTGCATTTTTTTTAGTCTTTTGAATAATCTTTTCTATATATAAATAAACGAATTAGACCGTTTGTGACTAGAAAAATAGTATAACTATTAAAAAAGGCGTATTTACTGGCAGTATAAACGACAAAAGAAAGTCTTAATTTTCACAACGGGTTGGTTTAAATTCATCACTAATTGAAAAGTCTTTTATGTCGCGTTCTAAGAATACATTTAGAATTCCTTTTTTTTTCATTGTTTAATAATCAACAATTATTTATTTCATTCGTGTTGTGAACAAATCTCCTTAGTGGTACAATGATCCCACTAAGGTGCATCCCTGTGTATTAGTTGTTAAGTAAACCAGGGGATTTACTTAACAAAAAAATGCATAATTAGGACCATACAAGCTATTATAATTTTAACACCGACAATTCCAATAAGCATATTATATATATAAATATTATAATATTACATAAATTCACCAACCATACAATATAAAAAATATATCAATTTTAATTCATGTAATTTCCTTCACACTTATCAATTTTTAAATTGCACGCGTTACCGATTATCAAAGGAGAATGCACTTTAATC
Organism: Modiolus philippinarum; assembly: GCA_002080025.1. NCBI lineage: Eukaryota > Metazoa > Mollusca > Bivalvia > Mytilida > Modiolidae > Modiolus > Modiolus philippinarum. Next base: position 10,306 of record MJUU01058299.1, read on the forward strand.
GTGAGTGATAAAATGGTCACCATGCTTTTTTATTCTATGGATTATAATTATTTTACAATGGTGAGATTAATAGTTTGTATTTATGATTAACTTGTTTACTATCAAATTGCATACCATCATATTTGCATATTTGGAGTAAATGGAGATGAATATGTGTACAAAGGGTTTGCACAAATAAAAGAAGATTGATACAGGAATAAAACTCCTTAGAATTTATTTACCTTGAAAAACAAATTATTAGTTTATCAGGTCAATAAACCTAAAAGTGTCATTTTATCTGGAGTCTGTTTTTAAGCAGCTAAACAAGATGCTTACGCAGTCAGTTCCAATTTTAAGTGGCACAAAAAAATCATCTAAATCGACTGCTTTCTTTCGAAAAAAAAAATGTTTTAAAACCTATAATTATATTTTAACAACCTCCGAGATAAAAGAAATTAGATTACAGAATGGTCAGGAATAATAATTGCAATACTCCAAATATTTATAGATATTCTATGTTACAATATTATACCTGATATAGAGAATATTGATTCCTTATGCATTACAAATGTATCAATGTTTTTTTCGACAAATGAGACAGAATAGTCGAAAACCGCAAGATATCTTTAAAACTTATTCAGGATTTCTTTTTTGAAATAACCCGTTATTAAAGTGTCATACGTTTTAATCAAGAATTATATTGGAGATAAATTTGGAGAAGTTTACTAAAAAAATTCGCAAATAGGAAAGCAAATCAATTAAGTTGGATAGTAATGCACAACATTATTTATACATAGTAAAGGTTACAAATAATTGGTCGCTTAAACAATGGTAGATGTCATTTCTGTAAAATGGAAATAGAATCTCTTGAACATCTATTCTGCAATTTTAAATTTTCTATAAGAATATGGGAAACAATAAATAATTCATTTCGGCAGTATAACGGTTTGAATGCTTTAGTAAACAATGTCATTGTATAGCCACATAATATTTCCCCAAGAAAGCAACCAAATGTAAGCGTGCAATAAATTTCCATATTGCACTAGTGCGAATATGACCTAAGGAGAGGATATATATATAGGTGTCGGCCTGCTATCCAATCCTTTTCATGTTTATTGAATAAAATAATTTTAAAATCAAATATGATCTCAATTTTATGACGTCATTGACAACAAAAGTCCGTTTTTTTTTATCAAATTTCAGCGTTGCGCATGCTATACAATAAAAGGGTTATTGCAGGAATATTGGGGAATATTATCCGTCGTAGAATATATATTGCACTCGCAAGCTCGTGCAATATAAAATTCTACTCGGGACAATATTCCCCAATATTAATGCAATAACCCTATATTACTTTAAATGGAGAAACTATAATACTAGGAATATACGATGGTAAGCTTATTGAAAATTCTATTTTCCATTCTATACTTATTATGGTAAACTGGGTGATATGGAAATATAGAAATGTGATTGGAGTAGTTTTACAGATCTATCAAAAATGTTAACACAAAGGATGTGTTAGCGGCATAATCTTTTGCGCTTTTAGGTTCTGTTGGGGCAACCATTTAATTTCAGCAGGCCAGAATTTTTGTTTGATTGAAAAATATATATTCCGTTTTGTGCAGGAAACTTTGACCATGCACCCAATGAAGCATCAAAGCTGGTGGACTGTTTGCCCCAAAGGGTATTCACCAACCCAGTAGTCAGTACTTCAGTGCCGATCCGAAGTCAATTTTATTTAGAAACTTTCAATATTTTTTAATTTTTTGTAAATTTTGATGCAAATTAAGGAGTTTCTCCCTTTGTCCTTGCTGATTTTTCCTTTCCATTTATATTATTAGGTTACTTGTTATCTATCAGTTTTTAACCGTCTAGGAGTTTAGAGTATTCTAATTGTTTGGTTTCTATCTGCACTGAAAAGACATAAGTTGTCGAAATGCCCATAATCAGAAACTAAATAAACAGTTACTTAGGTATTTTGTTATTTGGTATGGATGTGGTGTAAACGTTTTAGTAGTAGGATCTTATAGTACTACAATATAGACTTCAATTTAATATGGACAAGGCTCATTGTTGAATGCCTCGTAGTGACTTCAAGATGAACAAAACCATTAAAAGCGTTGTTCCTTTGCTTTGTTCTACCATGCATTTGTAGATATTTTGTCTCATGTAAAACCCATATCCTTTCATTGTTTATATTTTTTCTACTTTATACAGTGATTTTGATATAGACCAATTTAATGCTGATTCACTTTCATCACCGCCACAAAGGTATGTCAAGGAAGATTTCACTATAACATTATCTTGAAATTAGAATGGTACACACACTTTATCTCGATTATAACCATATTTTATCCACTCTCGATAGTTAAATACAAAAATTTTAAAAGCTCAACAATGTAAGTAAAAAGTTAAAAGATGCAATTTAATCAAACTGAATTCGTTCTGTCTGTACTCTACCACTTATAGCCCAGAAAAAAAAAAAAAAAAAAAAAAAAAAAAAAAAAAACATACGAGACAACCTTGCTAAATCCAAAATACAAATTAAACCCTATTCACCGGGGAGGATGCAATCCTTGCAATTGTAACAACTACAAGCCTAGTGTAAATCGTTGGCGATACATTTAAATTATTTAATTAGATCCTGTTGGCAATTTGGTCTCTATCAGCTTTTACGCATATTTCGGTTTATTGATGTCCAAAAGAATTGATTTAGTCTGTACTGAAGAGACATAATGTGTCACAGAATCTTCGGTTTTGTTATTTGCTTTAATGGTCAATGTGAAAGGAAGTTCCGCACTGACAGTCATGATAATTCTATCACAGTTTTTTTTTGCAATTTGTCAATACATTCAGAAGAGATGATCAATATATGATTTTTCTTCTCATAGGATCCAATCAAAAATACGCAGGCGCCGATAGAAAAGTTATTTCAAGCAATCTGAACAAAATTTATAACGTGGAAGTAATCTATTCACCACTCCTGTGAGATTGTTCCAATATGCCTCTAATCAGTGAGTTAATCAGAGATTATGCAAATGTAAAAAATGGTGTATACTGTAAGAAATACATGTAAAGTGATTAAAGGGGCTATTAAAATAGCGATTAATCATCGTTTACGTATTGTACGTCATTGTATGAAAAGGACATATTAGCAAAAAATTCTTATTTATGATGTTAAACGCGTCTGATATCGAACCATTCCGTGATTCAGCTTAACGATCTGTGTTCAAAAGGTTTAAAAAGTGACATTTTATTGAAAGTTTTATTGCTTACTCATTGCTTCTTTGTAGCCAATGAGATATAGAGACAGCAGAAAGACAGTGAACCTGAACATTAAAATTTCATTTACCATTGATGCTCCCCTGAAATAGTTGATGTTGTGTAAATAAAATGCACTTTACATAGAAAGTTATCTACACAAAATGTGCAATACGCACCGGTGAGCGATACCGAACATCTATTTAGCAGTGGTTATAATATGAAGTTGGCCAATAATCAAAGTCTCACATCCTGTAATCAATTTTAGAAAGAAAACGACACCACCAGAACTGGAAGATTTCATACGGTAAGAATATCATTACTTTGTAATTAGGATAAGAAAAAAACTATAGCAACAGTTATAAATTACCGTTTATTGTGATATCATCGCGTGTGTTTAATTTCCGCTAGCTCGAATATAATCCTCCGCGTAAATCTCACTTCTAATGTAAATGCATTACATAAATCAGTAAAACGCGAACTATAAACACAACAATTAATTTACTGCCTTGTTCTTCACTGAAATTGCGAACCAATGCTGACACGAAAAAAAAAAAAAAAACAAAAATGATATACGGTAGTAAATAGATATTAAAGTTAATGATTTAATCCATATCAAATCAAAACATTTTGAAAAAAAAAATAAAAAAAAAATAAACGTAAAAAATCTAATAATCATAAAGAAAAAAAAAGAAAAAAAAACAACTACATCTCAAATAAAGCTAAAGTAAGAATTAGATTAAACAAGATACATAATATTGAAATTGACAACAGAGGTATACTTCATACTAAGCTGCATGTCAAACGAGATGAATTCACTTTTCAATTAGTCATTTGCCATTTGCTTTTCCATTCCAAAAGTACAAGCATATGAACTTACAATCAGAGGATTACAGTTAACATCTACAATGGCCGACAACTACAATCACAAGTCACAATTCACTAGCGAACTGCACTAGAAAAACACTAATGAAGACAAGAGGCAAAAAGGTGCAAAAATTTACCTGCACTAACGTTTACATCTCAAAACTCATTCGCTACTCCAAGGTCTTTGTTTGATACAGTGTTAACATTGAAAGAGCTCAGTTATGTGCTTACAAAAAGGCTAATTAAGCAGGTGTACTGAATGTTACTCATAACCGGAAGTCATCACAACAAAAGTTAAAGGTTGACATCAATAAATTGCGTACGGACAAGGGATATCTGTTTCCTAGATGACGACAGATCTTTCCCTTAACAGGAATGATGTAGGGATAATCTTTTACTTATGCATATGCAGAAAATAAATTAATAGGAACTTCAGTATTTTGTTATTTATTACCACTTGCCCGATACCTCTACTGGTGGACTGTTAGTCCCGGAGGGTATTTACCAACCCAGAAGTCAGTTTTTCGGAGCTAACCGATTGCATTGGAACTTGCAATATCTATCTTTTACAAAATTTTGTTTAATACTAAGGAGTATCTCCCTCATGCATACCTCTGTCCTAAGCTGAATTTTGGCTTTACTTTTTAGGTAATCTCTATCAGCTTTAACATGTTTTTCGGTAAATGGACTTCCAAAT
>MJUU01058302.1:8278-29379 GCA_002080025.1 Modiolus philippinarum
TTGATTTATTAGTTAGAGTTTAACTCCAGTGAGTAATATTTCAGACATATCAGAACGAATGCATTACTCAATTAAAAATGACAGTAGAAGAAGAAAGAACAAAGGTGAAAGGGATAATTTGGGCAACGAGTTTTGATTGCCACTGGAAAAAGGGTGATATGGATAGGGACAGGAAATTTAGCCAAAGTGACTCTGCTCTCTTTAGAAAAAATATAGACGAGGTCTTTATACTGCATGGAGCGTGGCGTGTCTTCGTTCAGTTTGGCTAAAATGCTTCGCGGTCAGCCTTATTATGACCTGACTTATCCGCATAGACAGGGCATTCCCCTATCAACCAACTTAGAACGCACCCGGCAGCTCTGTAGCTTTAAATTTTAAATTTTAAACCTGAAACCCGATTCAGGTGCCGGGAATTTGTAAATTAATATAAGACTTTTAAAGTATAATTAAACCTCATCAAATGCACACGAGGCATCCACATATAACTCATGAAATATGTAATGAGGTAAAATTTGAAGTGCATTGAAAGGCTTATACTTTAAATAGTAAAGCACACACTGTCAAATGAATAAAGTCAAACTAAATTTTAAGCAAATTATGCTTAAAAGGATCATTTTATATTTTTAGAGAGCATTATAATCTACATTAAAGCGGCATTTTATAGCTGATTTTTTGAAACTGAAGAATTATTTATCTCGATCAAAAAGTTTTAAAATGTAATAATATTGCAGTATATGTTAGACATTGTAAATCTCTCATTTTATTACATAAACTGTTATATAAATATGATTTAAAACAAGAATGTATCTCCTAAGACAAAGATGCCAAAATCCATCATCCTGCAAATGGAATTGAACACAATTTTTGCTGCATTTTTTTTCATTGTTATGGTAAATAAGGGTACAAATTTTCTTGAAGATCCGACTAACCGTCTCGGAGAAATCAGCTTAAACGCAAAGGCGAACCTGCAGTTTGACAGACGGACGTATGAACAAAAGAAAGAATTAGATGGACTCCCATTAAGGATGTATATTATTAAGAAATAATTTCACTTTGTTTTATTTTACAGATCAATGTTTTAATTTTAGTTAGAATGTTTAGTTAAAACAAGTAGAAAGAAAGAAATTTAGAAAAAACTTCAAATGCTTGTTTTACTACATTTTGCTTACATAAATGTTCTTCATACCGTCGGGAAACCGTTTCAAATGAAAAATAAGGATCGAAATAGGTTTTTGGTACAGGCATTTCAAAAGAAAAAGTGGGTTAAACCGGTTTTAAGGTTAGCGCTAGCTAAATCTCCTCCTCCATTGCGGTAGTGTCCGGTAGCAGCTCAACAGCAATTGTCATTGAAAGGCCGTAGACAGTTAAAAGAAATGATCATCCAAGTATTGAGTAAAGAAAGAATTTTGAATCAGAGTTTGGACGAAACTTCAAATTTTTCCACAAAGGATTGATATCTATGAAATTATTAATGATCGTAATCGTATGAGGCTGAATTTTTTTTGAAGCCTAGATTAATAAGGTGCTCATGGGAGATAACTGTGGTAATAGTAAGAAAGTCTCTATAATTTGTGCTAGCTCTCACGTAATTGTAGTGATTTATGCTGTTACATTTGATTCCATGATGTAAATATAACATGTATAATAACCACACTTCATTAGATATTTTCCTTCTCGTCTTGTATCATTTACAGCGGAATTAATGCATAAAATGATTTTATATGCGAACAACATTTTGGGCAACCCATACTTTTGGTGATTTTTAACACCAAAATTGACATTGATGACTACCATTTTGACAGACAATTTTATTTTTTTAGATTTCATTTTTGCTTTTAAATAATTGTCTATTAAATGGTAAAAAAAACTTAAAATCACTGATTCAGTCCTTCACGAACCGTTGCCTGATCCATCATACTTGACCGCCATTACCTAGTCCTTCACGTGCATTTTTCTCCATAAACGGAATGATGCCTGTGTTATAGTAACATTGGTGATCATGTTCTTTCTATTAATAAAGCATCTTTTGCTAAATGAACCCCATCAATATACATTGTAAATATCAAAAGGGAAAAGAAATTCAAATATTTTGATATTTTTATTTGTACATTTTTATTTTATTATTATTATTTTTTAATTTTTGGCCTTCTATACATTTTTATTTGTTCATTTATGTCAATTTGTAGCCATTGCACAGCATATATTTACAGATCCCATTGATATATCTTGGAGATTAAGAGATAAATGAAACAATAAAAACCACTCGATAATTCTACGTCTTTTTTTTATTTACATTTTCCTGACATGGACAGTAATATTCCAATTTCTCCTGCTTACGGAATGCATGTTTCCAAGTTGATTTGTTATGCGAGAGCTATACAGACGTTCTTATTAGGCATAGTAATCTCTGTGACCACCTTATTATTCATGTTATTAAGGGCTTCAAAACATTCCGTTTCATACGATCACTAAAAATAATTTGTTTGGATTAACAATGAAGGGATATGGAGTAAATGCAAATGAGACAAAATCTCTACAAATACGTGGCAAAACACAGCAATGGAACAACGCTACTATTGTTGTTCTTCATCTTGAAGTCACCATGAGGCTTTCAACAATGAGCATTACTCATACCTCATAGCAAGTTCAAGACGGCCCCTAGCACCGGTTTGAGCGGTATTCATTGCTAATTGCTGAGCAACGCTACATNCAACAAACATAAACTTAACTGGCAAAGTGTTCTTACAATCGCTGTCATCAATTTCCCGACAAAAAGACTAGTAGAGGACGATCACAACATTTAAACAACCACAGGGCACTCGTCGAGCAAATTGTAAGAAAACTTGGCATAATAAAATCATGAGACGTGGGCACAATAAACAGGTGGTCAGAAAAACAATTTTGAATTAAAAAAAAACTAAAAAGCCAAAATTTGAAAGAATGGAGTAGAAATTCATTTTTTACTTAATTTCTTTTCACTGTCTACGACCTTCAATGAATTGTTGTTGAATTGCTACCTCAATAGCAGTAGGTTTTTGGTGCTCCATTAAAACCGGTTTAACTCACCATTTCTGTTGAACTGTCTGTACACAGTCAGGACAATTGCGACTGACAAAAGTTCCGGTAGTTTTGCACGTGTTTTGTATTTTTGTCCTTTGAATTTCGGCTTTTAATAATTTTGTTCTTATTATCATTTTCAACTCCCTGAATAATGTTACACATTTCATGGTCACATAAAGTTATATGTTTGGTCCAATTTGGAGCATTTTCATTTTTCTTGTTTCGGGGAATTGATCAAAATAAAACTTTTAAGTCAAATTCTATTTTTTCATTTCCCGTTTGTCCGCGTCCGATATCTCCAGTTGCATTCTCTAAAAAGAACAAACAATAAAGAATACTATCTGTCAGGAACATTGTATCTTTTCTAAAATCCGTTTTTAATGCAAGGAAATAAAGAATAAAAAACAGGGAAGTAGTATATGTAGTCATGTAGCAGTATACAGATCTGGGAATACACAAATTCTAACAAGAACACCGTATAAAATTGCTTTATAAAAGAGGTAGGTTATTGACAAATACAAGATTCAAATTTGTGAAGAAAAGTAGTAGCATGGTTTCCAACAATGCATTAGATTATGAAAAGATCGAAAAATTTTCTAAGTTATCTTTTAACATCTCCAAAGGTTGAAAGGCTTCTTGAACTTACTATATGGTATACGCAAAGCTCATTGTTGAACGCCTAATGGTAAGTTCAAGATGAAGAATTATGATGTGCTGTTCCGTAGCTTCGTCCTACCATGTATTTGTAGAGACTTTGTCTCAGTTGAATTATTCCTTGTCTTTACATTTTTTTTCAAATCTAAACAAAAATCTAAACATTTCTTTCATAAGTGACGGTTTTATGCTTTGCATTGAGTTTTTTTTATAACACAATCAGAATTTGAAAAAAATACATCTATCTGCTAATTAATTTATGCAGACACTGCGTAAAAAGGGTTATTTACATTATACACAAATAGGAAATAAACTTCATGACTTTGTCTCATGTGCATTACTCTATGTCCTCCATATCCTTTCATTATTTATTCAGTTACACAACGACAAAACAAACTAGATTTGCAATTACGAGCAATAACTGATGTCACCCCAAACAACCAATCCGATGATTCCATCTTATTTGCAGCCTTAGAATCTACCTAGAACTCAATTTGCATTAAAATCGGATTTAGTTGAAATTTAGACATATTTTGGCGGCCATTTATGAAATGTTTGCCATTTTGAAATTTGTTTTTATACAAATTCTTTCCTTACAAAATTCACAATAACTTCGGTATTTAATTATTTCTTGAAATTTTTCAAAATATTAAAAATTTTGCAAAGTAGTTCTCAAGATTTTGAATCCTCAATATTTTAACGTAAAATGGAGACCATCTTGGAAATGGCAGCCATTTTGATATTTTTTTCTGGAAAGCACTGCCCCTTTTGCTGATCTAAGTACATGCCAAGTCTCATTTGATAACATCCAGTGATTAACAAATCGATCGAACACAAATTAATGGAAGAAGAAAAACAACAAAAATAGGAGGAAACGCAAAATTACAACATGTCACGCGACTTCGCGGGATGACATAATGATGACATTAATTACACACAAAATAACTAATTTCACATTTTTTGTAGTTTATAGCTCATCTCACGAAATGAGGGGGTATGTGATACCCCTAGCGTCCGCGTTCGCGTCCGATTAGGAAGAATAGTCAAAGTCCACTCCTGCATCTGACATCATCCACATCGACGATATAATGTATGATGCATTTTGGGCTGACATCTGCAATGCAAGCTTGGGATGCTGTCTCTGACCTACATTTTACGTATGAGCGACTTGGTTAGGTTGAATGGTAATAGTCCATTACTTTCACTGATATATTCCATATCGACCATATTGGTATTTATGATACATTTTTATGACAACTGCAATGCATGTTTCAGATGCTGTCTGTGACCTACATTTTACGCTAGGTAGAAAGGTTAAAGTCCATTCCCGCTGACATGTCCCCTATTGATATGTATGATGCATTTTTGGATGACAGCTGCACTGCATGATGCTGTCGGCGACCTACATTTTACGCATGAGTGGCTTTGTTAGATAGAATGGTTAAAGTCTATTCCCCATGATTGACATGCCCCATGATCAACCATACTGGTATTTATGATGCATTGTAGGATGACAACTCTAATGCATGCGTCGGACGCTGTCGGTGAAGACTTGATTAGGTAGCATGGTTAAATTCCATTCCTGCTTACTGACATTTCCCACATTAACTATATTAGTATGTATGATGCATGTTTGGATGACAACTACAATACATGCGTCCAATTCTGTCTGTGACCTACATTTTATGCATGAGCGACTTGGATAGTTGGAATGGTTTAAGTCCGTTCCCGCTTACTGATATATCCCACATCAACCATATTGGTGTGTATAATGTATGATGCATTTTAGGATGACAACTGAAATTCATGGTTCTGACACGGTCTTTAACCTTTATTTTATACATGAGCGACTTGGGTACGGTAGAATGGTTTAAGGCCATTTATGATTACTGACATGTCCCACGTCAAGAAACAATGCAAGAGCATGGCGTAAATGCACACATGAGACAAAGTCTCCACAAGTTCATGGTAAAACCAAGCAATGGAAAACGCTTTATTGTTTTTATTCATATCAGCCATAATTGTATGCATGATGTATTTTGAGATGAAAGTTGCAATGAAAACTTTAGATGCAGTCTGTGACATTCATTTTACGCATGAACGTAGTTATTAGGGAGGACGATTATGGTCCATTCCTGTTTACTGGCATGTGACATTGCTGCGCAACGAGATGAGCTTAGCTGGCTGATTTACATGGCTTAGAATCATAATCACATGTACATTGGGAAAATTTCAACATATTTTTTCTCTGTTAATATTACTTGTCTAGTATGGTGGTATATATTTCTTTGTAAGTTCCAAAACATTCACACATAGATAATGATATTCATCTCCAAGAACCATTTCCACAAATTCCAGAAAAGCTTTCATCACTCTGTTTGTTCCTCCACCTCTCATTTTCTATTGGAAATTTAATATTACAGAACTCAATCTAAAATTTTAGATTGACAAAGCCTCTTTTAGTGAGAAAATAAGCTGCTAGTTTGAATTTATGTTAAAATTGCAATAGAATTGTTCCCCAGACAAACTATTCATATCAGTAAACCATTTCTGAATATAAGGATCTTGAAGACGCTTCTTTATAGTAAAATATCTAACTTACAATTCCTTGAATATTCCATATTTCACTGAACCATACTCATGAAATAAATATTCTAAATAATTAATCCACTAAAAATTATATTATCACCTTTTTAACAAATGTTAAATAATAATTTGTATAATTTACCTGAAATGTCTGTTGAATGGAAATTAAACTTCGGAATCTTGATTTCAGTTCCAAATGTTGCATTTTTTAATGCAGATCAATATATTTTGAAATTTTAGACTTTAATCTTATTTTGGCAACTGTTTGTTAAAAAATCTGAATACATTTAATTTGATTTCCAAAATGTGATTCCAATTGTGGTATATTTCCTTGAAATCTCAAAGATCTCATTTCATAAATTCAACTTAACAACCATGCTTTTAGAATTTGTGTCGATTAGAATGAACATATTTTAACAAAATGACTTTTAAAAATATGTGAATTCAATTTTGGTGCAATTACTGATGTAGAGGCCGATGCTTCTGCTGGTGGACTGTTATCCCCAAATGGATTCACCTTACCAGTAGCCAGTACTTAAGTGCTGGACCGAAAACCTATTGTATTTGGAAAACTTGCAATATTTGAATTTGCGAAAATATTCTTTAAAGCTAAGGAGTATCTAACTCTAGTTTTGGCTTTTCTATTTAGATCCTTTTGGTAATTTGCTCTCTGTCAGCTTTGACGCATATTTCGGTTAATTGTTTTATAAAGATTTTAATTTATCTGCACTAATGAAAATTTCAGTTACTTATATGTCTTTTTATCATTTTGAAAATTCTACCACAACTTATCACATTTGCGTTGGTTTAAACACACATTATATATATATATATATTACAGGAGAAGATATTCCACTATGTCTCCCTGTGACGAAGAATTTGATTTGTTGATTATAATATTGAGGAAATTGTGTGGGAAACGATGCAAGTCGAACGGAGAAACCAATAAAGAAGGCAACCTAAAGACCATCTTGTTTCTTCGGTTTTCATGGGGAATCATAACAAGCCTTTTTACTTTAATACTAGCTTTATCAGGCAAATGTGATTTCTTTACGGAAGTCACTATAGACAAAAAAGGAAATTTGCTGTCGAATATGCGAGAATATTTGGAAATTTTCGATGTCTGTGACAGTGGTTCAGCGCTTCATAATATTAGTTCAACATTTTCGGACCTGAGACGAGAATTGCTCCACGAAGACCAGACACAGAAAAACATTACAGCCACTTTGAACGGGGATATTCCATATTTGTTCTTTAGTATTACCTTGTGTTTTTCGACATTTATAATTCTGGTCATGATCTGCGCATGTTCCATGGGATTTTGTTTTAGACAAATATCACTAAAAACAATGAAATTTCTTAGATATCTGTATAAGGTTCTGTCAATGAGTATTTCGCTGTTCATTTTCATTTATGATCGGATCACGTCAGACGAAGTAGATGAAAATACAGCAGCGATTGTTTCTTTTGTTCTGAGCATTGTGAGCATTCTTACTTTTGTTGTCATGACTAGTCTATACATATACAGAAAATTTTATAGGAAGAAGAAGAAGCAAGATTCAGAAACGGAGAACTCGGAAGCAGACGTATGAGAGTTAATTTATTTTGAGCGAAACCACGATACTGCTTTGATTTTATTTTGCTGCATTGTAGTGCGAAGTTGCTTCATATCAAGTTACAGTCATTACAATTGAATTTGTTTTTCATATCTTAAATTGATTTTTTTTCATGTCTTGAATTTTGAGTTTGTTTTCATGTTTAACATATAACATTTAATTTATTATCATCCTGCATTTGCACTTATTTGCACGACCAATTCATGTTCCAGAATTGTGTCAAAGAAGAAATTTCAAATGTATATATGAGAAAAATGTTGATTACAAGTATATGAATACTAATGATATTATGTGTTTATCATAAGCAATGAAGGAATATAGAGTAAATGCACATGAGACAAAGTCTCTACAATTACATGGCAAAACAAAGCAATGGAACAAAGCTTTTATTGTTGTTCTTTATCTTGAAGTTACCATGAGGCCTTCAACAATGAGCTCTGCACATACCTCATAGTAAGAGGGTCACACAGGGGGTACCGTGCACGGGCGTACGAGAAATAAAATGTCTCAACACGAGGAACGTAAAATGAGAAATTGGCTTGCACGATGCCTTTTTTCAGTTTGTACGAAACACGGCAAATAACGACCCTCCGACACGGCAACACGTGAAATAAAAAACGGCAAACACGCTGCACGAAAATAATCCTGTACAATTCTCTAGTAAGATCAAGATGGCCTCTAGCACCAGTAAGAATTTCAGAAGCTACACTGTTATGTACTGTAAAAAATGTAAAAATACGGCATGCTGATGGACGTTTCCATCAGATAGTGAATACTTCGTATCAGGAACGTTATTTCCTTTTTGATATCCGTTTTAACATGTAAGGAAATAAAGACTTCACATACAGTAGTATAAAATCGGCTGCTGTGGCACAGTATACAGGTCAGAGAAACATATCTCCTTACAAGGGTAAGTAATTAAGTCATTTTGAATGCAGTTTTTTATTTCTGCGTTTTGCCTCAGTGTAACATTATTGTTTTTCTGTGTTCTCGTTTTGGCCATGTCTTTGGACTACGATTTTTTTTTATTACCAATCCTTTGTTCATTCGGTATTCTTATGCCGTAGTCTGTAAAAGATGTGGTCCACAGCAACTAAACAGTTTGGGGTATAAGGGTATAAAATAGACATGTTGTCTAAAATATTTAAAATCTAAATGTCAACTTATATTTGAAGTTCTTTGACAAAGTTGGACAGTTGTCATTTGAAAATGTTATTTTTGTAAGAAAACTGAAAAGAGGTAACGTTGAAACGATTTAATAAAAGCCCCATTCACGTGCAAAAAATATATATCAGTATGTAAAATTACATGTGTAAACAAATACACCAAAATGTAAGTATTTTTGCAATGAATTTACATGATTTTAATCGGAGGTTTGTATTTTAATTTAAAAAGGCAATGGGTCCAAAAACATGTAAAAAAATGTAAGTTTCCATAACATCCTGGCAATGTATAAATGTATATAAAATGACAGATAAATCAAGTTTTATTTTTCAGTCTAAAGTATGTTGTAATAAGCTAAAAAGGCAAATTCTTACAAGACTGACGGGAATTTTATTAAGTTAACAGTTCATTTTTGTGAGGTTCCAAGGTTCCAGTCGTTTCCCTCGCAGACATAATACATATCATGTTAATTTACACATGTGCAAATATACATTTAAACCCATGGGAAGATGCAAAGGGGGGCTTCCAGGGGTTGACCCCCTATTTCTTGAAAAAAAATTGTGCAGAATATAGGCAAAAACTTAAAAAATGACATAAAAATCGACTGGAACCCCTTTTATTCGATGGCTGGATCCGCTGGTGACACCTGCCTTTACTTGTGCAAATTTACGTCATTGTAAGGTTTACAGAAGCGCGGACAAGTCGTATCGAGATGCAGTGTTGGCATACTGGTAAAATTTTGCATATCTATGTTAAAATATCCCGATATTTAAAAGTATATGCATTTGAATGGGACTTACTTTGCATTAATTAAGAGAATTCCAGAAGGAAGAGCGCTAGCACACTTTCAAAAACCACGCTGCTGTGAAAAATAAATGTGTTGGGATTATTATCTCATTTGCATGGATTTCCAATGTTTTGATTTAATCTGCACTGATGAGACATAAGTTGTCGAAATGCGCATATGCACAACCTAAATTTACAGTAATCTCGGTATTTTGTTATTTGATTAATAAGTTGCATTCATGAACTAATTCTCATAAATTTTAATGCAGGTAAAGGCGTTCAATAATGTCTATCTGGGATGAAGAATTCGATTTGTTGATTATCATATTGAAGAAACTGTGTCAAAAGGGACGCAAGAAAAAGGGTTACACTGGTGTACTTACCGATATGAACTCGTGGCTAATTTTGTGTGCTCGAATTTCATGGGGAGTTCTAACGAGTCTTATTACTTTGATACTAGCTATAGCAGGAAAATGTGACTTTTTCACAGAAGTCACTGATGACAAGACAGAGGATTTCCTTTTGTATAGTGCAGAGCAATTAAAAAATTTCGATGTCTGTGACAATGCCTCATCATTTTATAATACTAGCGAGACCTTCTCACAACTAAAGCGATTATTGTTCAAAACAGAAAGTGAACAGATAGAGAGGAACATTACAGCCACACTTGACGGGAATATTCCTTATAGGTTCCTGACTATTTGCGCCTTTGTTTCATCATTTGTATTTCTCTACATGTTTTTCGTTAGCATCATTGGGTGTTGTTCCTGTAAGATATCACTGAAATTCATGCAATTCCTTAGATTCCCGTATAAGTTTTTGTCAATCAGTATTTCGTTGTTCATTTTTTTTTATGACCGCATCACATCTGATCAAGTGGATCAAAATACTGCATCGATAATTTCTTTAGTTTTGAGTATTTTGAGCATTGCTGCATTTATTATCATGACTATTAGATACATATGTAAAACATGTTGTAAGAAGAAGTACAAAGCGTGTCGTGAGAAGGTATTCAAAACAATTTGTTGTCAGAAGAAAAACTCCGAGTCGAAAGAGTCAGAACCGAAGGACTCTGAACCCGAAGTGTGAGGATTTAAGCCCTTTTCAAATTGACCAAACCAATTGGATTGTGTGGACTGGAATTACAATTATATACTAAGAATGTTATTTTTTTATTTTCTGCCTTGTAAATGAACTAATAATCCCTGTAATTCCTGTATCTGACATATTTTTTTTTTATTTGTTAGATCTTTATTATCATTTATTTAAACTCCAGTGCATGACATGCTAAATTTGAAAACTTTAATGTATGGAGAAATGTGTTGGTTCCCAATAAATGAATGTAAATACTATCTTATTTTTCAGCGTGCTTGTATATTGATTTGGAGGAATATGATGCGTCAATGAAGCCGCTGAGAAGATACTATACAATGAAACGATATGGAGTAAATGCACATCAGACATTGAAAGTAACTACAAATTACATGGTAGAACCATGCGACTTTCGAAGTATATGAAAGTCTCTTATTTCAGTTTCAGTTTTTACGCTGTTGGAATTAAATCAGTGATGTTTGAAAGTTGTTACAGAACTTCTTCGGATTTGTCGATTGAAAAAAAAACAAAATTTACCCAGAGAATAAAGTTCTATATATATATTGTTAATTCTCTGTTATTTATATGCTTATAAAATTCAACCATCGGCGCTTGAGCTTAGTATGGTCGGCCAACGGGGAAAATACAAAGTCAAAACCTAAAACAACAGATTAAAATAAGATAAATACATTACATTCAAACAGATTAAACGTAAAAATAAAAGATAAGGTTAAATTAATGTAACCAAAAGACGAAATTGTAATGAAATACTTAAAGAAAAGACAGTTTGTCAGAAAAGACAGATGGCGCTTTAATTGTAGATATAACAGAGCAAGCATCAAAATCAACCATAAAGGATATTGTTCAAGTGGGGTGCAGGTTAATTTTTACAGTTTGCTCTCTCTTTCATAGTCAGTTACAACGTCAAATCATTACATTCCCAGCCAAAATAAAATACAAGAAAATTCAAGGACAAGAGTCTAATTTTTATGAAATTTTATTATTGACAACGCATTGGTTTCCCGTACCTAGATGAGTAACTTAACTTGATGGAATGTCTTGATGTTTTATTTATGTTATATTATCAGGTGTCAAACCAGAGCTTAGAACATATGTAAAAGTGGGTCTTTTAGGATATCAAACGTAAATTTGAATTCTTGCATCTTTTAAAATACATGTCGGAATGAAATAGATGTTGCACCTGTTTTAACATTGACATATCGAGCTCATCTTACGACCAAGGTTAATTGATTAGAATGTTCCTTTGAATACTTATCATGGGGGTTTCTGCTATACTATGAATGTGCAGTCATGTATTCTTATCGATTGAGGTTTCCCGAGCTTCGGAACTCTCTTAAATTTGATATGATGTAGACGAGGTATGTACGAGGTATGTATTGGAAAGAGATTTGAATTCAGGCAAATTCAGTTAAAAAAGTTTAAAACATGAATTGGTGGTTTTTAACTTTAATAAGCTTGACCGCTGTGGATGTTTATTTATGAAATAATGCATGGCTCATTCATGGAGTACGAGTGTCAGAAAATTTGTAATTAGAATGAAAAGTCTTACATTTTGTTTTGAAGAGCTTTGGTAATAGAACACCTTGAGCAAGACATTTTGAAAATCCATGTAAGAATTTTTTATATATAAAACGTTAAAATTTTGGCGGGAAACGTTTCTCTCTAGATATTTTTTATAGTAGGGTGCCCAAGGTCCAAAAGACGCTTAGTTTTTGAGTTTGGGTTAACGGAATCACACACGGCTAATTTTTGTTTTAAATGATAGAACAACTATTAAATTTCAATTTTTTAGCTGTCGTAGAAAGTTCCTGTGGTCACGATTTCTCTAATTTCTCCTTTCTTAAGGGTATCCTAAAACAGTGCTGGGATGTGGTATCTTTAAAGTTATAGAAAATAGTAGTAGTCTCTTATATTCTAGTAAAAAGTTATTCATGATAAAGTCAAGACCTGAAATATTTATTTGAATCACAGAATGCAAGTTATTTGGGACTGGTTTTTGTAATTTATCGGTATTAATATTGGGGTAAATTTGAGTATAAATTAACGACATTTTCAATGAATGCGAAATAACCATGCTTTATTTCTGAAAAATTCCAACTGTAACGAAAGTACATATATGAATTGTACATATGCTCCAAAAATCATGGATGTAATGTCCACCGTTAAAGAGAAATCAACAATTAAAAAGCCAAAATTTGCGTAAAACTTTCAAATTTTAGTCGATATGAAGACCATGCCGATTGGTCATATTCTTATAGTGTACAACGAGAGATAACTCTAATCATTTCTTGTTAAAATTACTTGACAAGTCCAAGTCTAGTTAAATAGCGGGAATCTAGTGACAATTTTACGTTGCTTGTGTTTTGGTTTTCCAAGCACATGTGATTGTTTTCACGTTTCACTTTTCCATATCATTTCAGATAATATAATAGGGTTTTGTTTCATTGGAACGGTCTTACTAAGATATATATCAGTGTGTGTTTAGGGGGGGGGGGATTGGCGTATTTATACCAATAACAAAAGCACGATTTATTTCGCCTAAAATTGGTTTAATTTTTAGCGGTTCATTTTAAAATTAAATTCAAGCTTTCCTTTAAGGAAGAATTCTATAAAAGTCAGAAATGCGCAGTTCTTTATATCCGAAAGAACCCCTCATATCACAGAGGTGCAAATATTTAAAATGACGGGCCTTTAAAATAAAATGCCAACTTTGACACTTGTTGAATAAAGTCAACAGACAAATCATAATAAAAAGTAAAACTATAGAACTACCCCATTCAAATTTACAATAATATTCGAATCTCGTTGCAGTTTTATCTGTGAAATGAAGCTCACTTTAAAATGCATCAAAATTTAAAAAATTTTGGGAGTTGACCTTTGACCCCCATCTAAGATAAAATGTGACCAAATTCAGTCTCTACGACATCGTCCTTTCGATGCGCCATGGTATCTTCTTTCCAAACATGTATAATACAGGTGTGTGTTATTCCGTGAACCCAAAATCGGAAAAATCGTCTCTTGAGCACCCTACTAAGAGTATTCCTTCCTTTTTCCATTAGCACCATTGTCTTAAAAGATATGAAAATATAATCAGAAGTTGATAAAATTTTGTAAATTGTCTATTGAATTCATTTTAAAGTGACTTATGACCAAGAAATAATAATCCATGTTCAAAAATATTTAACCTTGTTTGAATGGATAAAACCTGAGGATATCGAATGCTTCTGAAAACTGAAGCTCGTACTCCCTTAAAGATACCTTAGTACCCGATACTTCAATTGTCACAAGACTTGAGGGGGAGAAAGGGGGTCTCATCCCAATTTCCTGTTTTTAAAATTCGGAAATCCCGAAAAAAATGAAAAACAAACAAAAAATATATATCTTATGAAAAATCCCCGATATCCCGGTATATTTGTTAGAAAATTTGGCATATGAAACATAATTCAAATATTTGGCGCCTCTCATTGTCGAGTTTGTTCAATGCCGATTCACGTATGATAATTTTTGATTTAGTTTGTGGTTTTATCTATCCAAGAACATTTAAATCCATACCCTTTCCCCAGCCCGATGACATTTTCATCTATTTAACGGCCTACCTAGCTGGTGAATCGGGCATTGACCCGTATACTTATTGACCATAGCGATAAATTGACGATGAGCGATGTATGGCACGCAAAAGCCACAAAAATGAGTAATATAGCATTATCTCAGGTAATGCTATATTATCTTATTTTTTGTGGTTTTGGCGCAGATAATAAATTATTATCTCCTGATAATTAAATATAGAAAAATTTTCAACATAGGTCTCTATAAATAACAGAGATAAAACATTCTTATCAAGAAATAATAGGGTTCTATCTTACTTATAACTTAACAGGTAATGAACTTACTTATCAGGTAACCGATAATGAACTCTCTATTGATAGATGGCAAATTGACATATTTTTCATTTAGAAAAAAATACTAAAGCCACAAAAATGAGATAATATAGCATTATCTTAGTATTTTTATCTAAATGAAAAATATGTCAATTTGACATCTATCAATAGAAAGTTCATTACCTAAGATAATGCTATATTACTCATTTTTGTGGTTTTGGCGTGCCATACTCGCTCATGGTCAACTCATCGCTATGGTCAATAAGTAGACGGGTCAACGCTCGGTTCATCAGCTACGTAGGCCGTTAAATAGATGAAAATGTCATCGAGCTGAAAGGGCATGAATTTAAATGTTCTTGAATACTGTAAACGTAGTAATTTTCGCCATTTTCGCGGTTGATAAATACCGTGAAAATAAGTACCCGTGAATATCTCAGAAACAATCAGAATGTACTCAAATTTTCCTAAACACAGCGAAAATTGATACCCGCAAATATGTCCCAGTTCAGGAAACCGCGAAAATTAGCAACCGCGAAAATTAATACTTTTAGAGTAGATAAAACCACAAACTAAAAAAAAAGTATCATACGTGAATTGGCACTGAACAAACTCGGCAATGAGAGGCGCCAATTATTTGAATTATGTTCCATATGCCAAACTTTCAAACAAATATACGGGGATATCGGGGGTTTTCACAATATATATATTTTTTCTTTGTTTTTCATTTTTTTTTTTCGGGATTTCCGAATTTTAATAACAGGAAATCGGGATGAGACCCCCTTTCTCCCCCTCAAGCATTGTGACAGATGATATTCAAATGGAAGTACTAAGGTATCTTTAAGGGAGTACGAGCTTCAGTTTTCAGAAGCATTCTATATCCTCAGGTTTTATCCATTTATACAAGGTTAAATATTTTTGCACAAGGATTATTATTTCTTGGTCATAGGTCACCTTAAAATCAATACAATTTCCAAATTTATCAACTTCTAATTATATTTTCATATATTTTTAGACATTTAAGCAGCTAATTGAAAATGAAGGAAGACTCTAGAGAGAAACGTTTTATATATCAAAAATTCTTACATTGATTTTCAAATTTTTTTTTTGCCCAAGGTGTTCGATTACCAAATCTCTTCAAAACAAAATGTAAGACTTTTTATTCTAATTTTCTGACACTCGTATTCCGAAGCTCGGGAAACCCCAATCGATAAGAATACATGACCACAGCTAAAAAATTGCGCGTTCATAGTATAGCAGAAACCCAAATGATAAGTATTCAAAGGAACATTCTAATCAATTAACCTTGGTCGAAAGATGAGCCTGATATGTCAATGTTCAAACAGGCGCAATGTCTATTTCATTCCGACATATATTTTTAAAGATGCAAGAATTCAAACTTACGTTTAATATCCTAAAAGACCCACCTTTACAAATGTTCTAAGCTCCGATTGACCGAACTGGTGGTTTGACACCTGATATAACATTAATAAACCATCAAGGCATTCCATCAAGTTAAGTTACTCATCTAGGTACGGGAAACCAATGCCTTGTCAATAATAAAATTTCACAAAAATTAAACTCTTGGGCCACACCAAAATAATTAGTAGTTCTTCGAGATTTTGGCAAAAAAATGGAGCGAGCGAGCGATTTTTTTTAATTTTAAATTTTTCGCCTCAAATATTCTTGAATTAAAGAGCGAGCGAAATATTTTTTTTTAATTTTTCTTGTCCGGTATTTCAATTATGTTTCAAATATGCACATTTGAACCTGCATAACAGCTTAAACTTCCAGACTTAAAAGAGCATTTGTGATAAAACTAATAATAAGTGTGTCGAATCATTCAAAACGACAAATTCCCTGGTATAAACCAAGTTTTGTAATGGCTTGCTTTCAACAACAACTATTTCACATTCTGACCTTCTGTTACATGATATCTACAGCCACAACTACATGTATATGTTGTTCAGCACTACACTTGATCACTTACTAGTCTACCAAAGAATTGTGTAAAGTAAGGGTTATTTTATTTTCATGTAAATGATCACTAGAAATCATTTAAGATGTACTAGAAACTTTTGCAAAAAAAAAAAAAAAAAAAAAAAAAAAAAAAACAAATTCANAAATGATAATCACATATGTTCAGCTTGCAGAGTTTGTAAATGTCTTAAACAGGTGCTTGAACCTTCAAAGTTTCCTTTGATAATTCTTATGATGTCTTACAAATATTCCACCATTTATGTTCAAAATGTATTAACCTCCATACAAAGAACAACAATGATTAAGATGCATGCAAGAAATTTTTGTCCTTTGTAGTAAGTTAAATTATTCAGGTAAATTGAAAAAGTTTTTTTTTCAGTAGTATTTAAACTGACATGACTGATGTCATCATGTGTATGCAATTTTAACGTCAGATTCATGGCTTGTTCTAGTGAATACGACTCATTCCAAATTCATATTGATACTATTTAACTTATTGAACAGACAAACAGAGTTAACCAGTTAAGTTCATCTTACTAGGCTTTCCCACATTTGGCTGTTTGTTTGTTCATTGTTTCAAAACTCTGTAATAATCTTACATCAGATTTTAAAGTTAACACTCAGAAGTTTGTACACTAGTCCTACAACAAGTTAACTTTTGTCTGTTGTGCATATCAATGTTCAAATATTAAAAGTTGCACAACAAACGAAGGCTTATGTTTTAGGACTAATCTGTACACACTGATATTTATCTGCACAAGTCATGCACCAAAAAAAAATTATAATACAATATAGGTGCAAAACACGAATTCAACGAGTGTTGAAAGCAATGGAAATGTCACACCGTAACCAAGCCGTTACAAGATTTTAGATACCCCTTAAGTATTTGCGGAGAGAATAAGACAGGACAGCTTGAATGATTCAAGTTTAACGCATCACGACTATTCATAAAAGGCAGTTGACTGCTTTTTCTCCTTTCCACATCATTTTCTTGCGGCCATGCCATCTGAATCAGAATAACGCTTAACTACAATCCATTTTCCCTTATATCAAGCGCATAAAACACACAGTTTCGATTTTTATAATTTCCGAATCAAATTCGTGAAAACTTTTGGTTGATTTCAACGTGCGGGATTTTTATTTTTATTTTTTTATTTTGATTTTGGAAATTTAGGAGCGTGAACTTATTTTTGATTTTAAATTTTGATTTTGCTAATTTAGGAGCGGGATTTCCAAAGAACCACTATATAATTTGGTGTGGCCTAATGTGCTTGAATTTTCATGTATTTATTTTCAAAAATTATTTAAAATCCGATATTTTGGCTGGGCGTGTAATGGTTTGACGTTGTAACTGACTATGAAAGAGTGAGCAAACAGTAAAAATTAACGTGCACCACACTTGAACAATATGATATTTCTCTGTGGTTGATTTTGATGCTTGCTCTGTTATATCTACAATTAAAGCGCCATCTGTCTTTTCTGACAAACTGTCTTTTTTGAACACATATTTTTACCTTACGAACTGTTTTCACCTTACACTTAAGTATTTCAATTTCGTCTTTTCATTACATTTAGTTAACCAGGGACTTTATATATCTAACGGGATAAGACTCTTCTAGTAAATTTGTGTTGTTACCAGCGACTTCGCTCATTTTAACGGAAATGATACGTATCCGTTTCCGGTCTTGTTTTTATAGTATCGCCATTTTTCTTCGCGTGGGTAAAATTCAAATAATGTATTTGTAAATTTGAGTTATTTTATGCATTAATAATTATACATTATATATATAGTGTGATGGTACAACATTTTGTATCAGGTAGAGTCGGTTGAATGAGCTGTATTACTACGAGTCGCGTCAGGGACGAGTAGTGATGCGAATCATTCAACCGACGAGACCTGATACAAGAATGATGTACCATCACATCTCTAGTTATAATTTGTTTATCTAACATTCTACAAAAAATAAATACTAAAAAAAGTTTTATTCATTTGACGTTACATTATTTTCAGTTTTAACCAAGGAACTATTTGATGCTTGAGGTGACGTTTTGCTTTTGTTGACACGGATACACGCGCAACGTCGCGCCACTCTTTTATCACCACAGTGTGGTGATACAACTTTCTGTATCATACATGTTCCGCTTAGTATTTCTGGCGTATTTTATATGAAAACCCTAACAGTGTTAGATAAAGTAAGTTATTGATGTCTGAAGTTAGCAATTGATCAGTGTATTGAAAATAATTGATTCATCAAAGGCTTTCGTGGTCATTATGAACTAAAACTCCCTCGGAAGGTTTATGTTTGTTCGAGTTGCGATTTTTTCAATATCCACGTCGAAACCGGCTTGCAGCGTATGATTGAGTTATTGCAAAGGTCAACCAAGTGGCAAAACTTTCACTGAATCGAAGTCAAGCTTTACAACCTACGCCTACATTCTGTTACCTTAAAAAGGATTCACAGTGTATATATATCAAACAGAAAAGGTTGCAATTGTATACAATGTGTATTTTAACGACCACAGATCCGTTTAAGAATGTAAGCTTGGGGTGTAAACTTTGACTTCTGTTCAGTAAAACTTTTGCCACTTGGTTGACCGTAGCAATATCGTCGCATTTGCTTGCCTCCCCCCAAACAAGTCACCTTTTTCGTAAACTGTAATGGTTACTTGATAATAGAAATGTACTTTTATTACGTTTGGATTTTTTACTTAATTGTGAGGGTTTCAATTTTGTGTTTACATTTGCTGTAGAAACGAAGAAAATTCCTCCCACCGTATTTGTGACAGGGTAATCTTCTTTCTACCTTATGTTGTCATATAAAAGTAACTTTTAATCTACAAACCAATGTTTGTTTGAAAATTTTAATGCACTTTTATTAAGTTTGTGTGAATTTTTACTAATTTTTTGGGGATCGGAAGTTTGTGTTTATATTTGGCGATCATTTTGTCAAGATGAAGAAAATCCATGCCACACGAACTATTGTGACAGGGTAAGCTTCTTTTTGACTCGTCCTATCTTATATATATAACTTTTTTTTTCTAAAAAGCAACGTTTGTTTGAAAATATTTATGTCTTTTTACGAAGTTTATGCGTATTTTAACTGATTTTTGAGGGTTTGAAGTTTGTGTTTTTATTTGGTACTCATTTTGTCAAGATGAAAAACATTCCTGCCACAGACACTGTTGTGACAGGGTAAGCTTCTTTCTGACGCGATCTTTCTTATAAATGTAATTTGTTTTCTAAAAAGCAATGTTTGTTTGAAAATTTTAATGCCTTTTTAGCCTTTCTACGAAGTTTATGTGTATTTTAACTGATTTTTGAGGGTTTGAAGTTGGTGTTTTTATTCGGTACTCATTTTGTCAAGATGAAAAACATTCCTGCCACAGACACTATTGTGACTGGGTAAGATTCTTTCTGATTCGATCTATCTTATAAATGAAAGTTTTTTTCTAAAAAGCAATGTTTGTTTCAAAATATTAATGCACTTTTACGAAGTTTATGTGTATTTTAACTGATTTTTGCGGGTTAAAGTTTGTGTTTTTATTCGGTAATCATTTTGTCAAGATGAAAAACATTCCTGCCACAGGCACTATTGTGACGGGGTAAGCTTCTTTCTGACTTGCCCCATCTTATAAATGTAACTTTTTTTTTTATTAAAAGCGATGTTTGTTTGAAAACTTTAATGCATTTTTCTGAATTTTGTGTGTATTTTAATTGAATTTTTAGGGTTTGAAGTTAGTGTTTATGAATTGTGATCATTTTGTTTTTAAGATACATTTTCGAACTTAATTCTCTTTAAAATCAAACTTCACCAAAACAAGGAAATTGAACAAAAATGCACTACTTTGCGATAGCTGCGCGTCTGTCTATCAGCAGACGTCGTACCATTTCTTGTTCTGATTCTGTTCATAGTCAAGCTTATAATAGGAGATATGTGTAATGCTACCCCGGAATGTTACATTTCCGTAAACCAAGAGTTTTCTTTCAAAAACAATAACTACCAAGCCCAAGCAACCAAATGGAAATTATTCATAATCATTTTATATAAAAGGACGTAAAATAATTATTAAAAAAAAGAAAATCATTAATCTATGAACATTAACCACGACACCGGTTATAAAGAACAATATTTTTTACTTAGATTCGTTGTTTAAATACTTTAGTATATTTATTTTTTCTTTTGCACTGAAAATACAGAAATAAATTCGTTTACAGTTATATAATTAATACACAATATACAAAATTCTCAATATAAGACAAATCAAA
>MJUU01058303.1:0-12074 GCA_002080025.1 Modiolus philippinarum
TTTTTGGCAAATAACTTTAAAACCGTTGCAGATATCAAAAATCTGACGAGGATAAAATTGTTCAGAATGTCGAGATCTATCTGCTCTGCAATTTTGAAGAAAATCGGAAAACCTGTCTGAGAGTTATAGCCCTTTTTCCGTAAATTTTTCAAAATTTGCGGATTTTTTATTTTTTATTTCAAAAACTGTAACAGATAGAGGTGAAGTGTAATTTAAAAAAATGTTCAGCATATCAAGATCTACATACTCTGAAATTTTGAAGAAAATCCAAAGGCCCGTGTATGATTTATTGGCGGTTTTTCACCAATTTTCTTTTTTTTTCCCAATGCCATATGGTTATGGGTTATTTCCCTTTAAATTTTGTGTTCAAATCTTCTCTGGTTAACTTTTCTCTTTTAAGCTTTAGAGAAATTCCCTACTATCACTTCATTTAAAAAATTATTTCTTCCATAATTAAGAGAAAAAACAGTGTTTTTGTGCAAATTTCTGCAATTTTTTGCAAAAAAATTTTCTTAATCTTTACCTTATTTCATGTCATAATGATTTTCCTATATAAATATATTGTGTATAACACAGGGGATTAGTGTCTAATCACTATGACCTCTACTGACATGAATGTTGAAGTAGTTTATCAACTTCATAGACTGCTTAATGTTAAAAATACCGGAAGTCGTGTATTTTCCTACATTTTTCCCCCTTTTCAATGTTTTCTTTATATTTTCCTCCCTTTTCATTCAATTTCTCCCTTGTCCAAACCTTTTTTAAATGTTGTAATAGCGTTATATACCTTTTCAACCCCCTTTTCAATGTTGTTCTTTGTATTTCAATCCAATGTTTGACTAATATCCTACTCTTTTTAAATGTTGTTATACTTTTTCAACCCCTTTTCAGTATTGTTCTGCAATCCAGTGTTTGTTTTCATGTGTGATTTTCTTATGTTCTACCTTGTTTCCTCATTATCTTCCTATTTCATCCAATTCTTAGATATTTTTCCCTTTTCCCGCCCATTTTCTATAGTGTCGTCTGCTATTGTCATTTTGTTTTCTTGTTTTACAAATTATCTTCCTTTTTCATCCAATTCTTAGAGTGATTTCCCTTTTCCCGCCTTATTTCTATACTGTCGTCTGCTATTGCCGTTGTATTATCATTTCCCATTATATTACATAATTAATTCCTATTATATTACATAATTATCTTCCTTTTCATTCAATTTTTAGAGTGATTTCCCCTTTCCTGCCCAATTTCTATACTGTCGTCTGCTATTGCTATTTTGTTCCCTATCATATTCATTGATTATCTCCCTTTTCAATCAATTCTTAGAGTTTTGTCCCTTCTTTCTCTAGTAAAATCTGCTATTGCCTTTGTAATTTCCCCTTTTCACAATATTTCATGATCACTCCCTATTAATGCAACCTCTAACCTAACCCATGACAACTTTATATTCATTTATTGATCTCATTTGAATATTATTCTGTTTTTTTTTCTTCTAATTATTAAGACTCCCAACACATACACCCGACCAGAACTACTATATTGGTGGTGTATACCCAATTTCCTAATCCTACCTTTTACCTGAACTGGTATTAATTCTAAATTTTGCTAGATCTATTGTATTGTTATTATATGCGGGATCTAACTTAGGCCACTATGCATTTCTCAAGGCTTGTGACTGGCTATAACCGTATAGTTATAGGCTGCATTACCCCTTTTTCCTTCTTTTTTCTCCATCTTTTATTCTTTTCATTTGCCTTTTCTGTCCTTTTTTATTTTTTTATCTTCTTTGTTTTGTTGATGCTCATTGGGGCTTTGTCTCATTCGTTGTGGTGTTGACTTTCTTGGCAGTATAGTCTTCTTGTAATTTTTTGCGGTCCTTTTTCACCTGTTTGTTCAGTTTGGCCCATTCTGTATAAAAATCGGTACACATTTTACAAATCCACCTCTTATTGTCGAATTCAGAGCGTTTCTTTACTTCTTGACATTTGGAACACTTCTTTTTCTTGGGTTTTAGATGCATGGTGTCAGTCTGGATAAAAGGGAGCTCAGGCCGGATTTTCCACCGATATCCAGGTTTCGACTCTCCTTTTTCTTTCACATATTTCTTCATTCCAGTAGGAGTAACGACGTAGATGCACGACATTTTGTCCGATACGTTCGAGAGTTGGGAATCAACTGACAGAATTTTTAGTTGTATGTTCTTTTATTCATTTTCGTAGGTGATTTGTTTCAATAATGAATTATCCATTTTATTTACAATTGGCAGCGTAGAATGTATCAACTAGTCTTTTTCCATTTCTCAAGGCCTTCATAATGCTTCTGGAGATTTTTAGCCTTAACCAAAATGGCGTAGACCTCAGCGGGACGGGATGCAAACAATAATTGTAAATGAATTTTGTCCATTTTTTCTTATTAACTTACTGCAAAATGTCAGTCTGCCGACTGAAGAGGTCGTTCGATCGCGTCTTTATATAGTCCAAGTCATTTGTCTCTATGGTTGTGATTGGATGTTTATTTTTGTAAGACGGCTTCTGATTGGTTGAATTTACTGCTTTTTGATTGGTCCATCTTATGTACAGCTTCAATCCACTTTTTGTCTCAAAAATGATTACTATCGGAATGATACATTTTCATCTCCTTTTATTAGCTTATCTATGTTATCCCGCATATAATAACAATACAATAGATCTAGCAAAATTTAGAATTAATACCAGTTCAGGTAAAAGGTAGGTTTAGGAAATTGGGTATACACCACCAATATAGTAGTTCAGGTCGGGTGCATGTGTTGGGAGTCTTAATAATTAGGAGAAAAAAAACAGAATAATATTCAAATGAGATCAATAAATGAATATAAAGTTGTCATGGGTTAGGTTAGAGGTTGCATTAATAGGAAGTGATCATGAAATATTGTGAAAAAGGGAAATTAGAAAGACTAGCAGATTTTACTGGAGAAAGAAGGGACAAAACTCTAAGAATTGATTGAAAAGGGAGATAATCAATAAATATAATAGGGAACAAAATAGCAATAGCAGACGACAGTATAGAAATTGGGCAGGAAAGGGGAAATCACTCTAAAAATTGAATGAAAAGGAAGATAATTATGTAATATAATAGGAATTAATTATGTAATATAATGGGAAATGATAATACAACGGCAATAGCAGACGACAGTATAGAAATAAGGCGGGAAAAGGGAAATCACTCTAAGAATTGGATGAAAAAGGAAGATAATTTGTAAAACAAGAAAACAAAATGACAATAGCAGACGACACTATAGAAAATGGGCGGGAAAAGGGAAAAATATCTAAGAATTGGATGAAATAGGAAGATAATGAGGAAACAAGGTAGAACATAAGAAAATCAAACATGAAAACAAACACTGGATTGCAGAACAATATTGAAAAGGGGTTGAAAAAGTATAACAACATTTAAAAAGAGTAGGATATTAGTCAAACATTGGATTGAAATACAAAGAACAACATCGAAAAGGGATTGAAAAGGTATATAATGCTATTACAACATTTAAAAAAGGGTTGGACAAGGGAGAAATTGAATGAAAGGGAAGAAAATATAAAGAAAAACATTGAAAAGGGGGAATGATGTAGGAAAATACACGACTTCCGGTTTACATCTTGGGCTACGCAGGGTCACGTGTTGTTCCAACACGTCATTTCCGGCCAATAGGCCCGTATGGGCTTCAAATAAGGCTACTTCCGGTTTATATATGGGGTACGCCCACTTCCGGTCGCGCATGTACACTGTAGTAAGGTCACACAACATCCCTGCGGGATCACGTATTGTTCCAACACGTCATTTCCTATCAACATGGCTACTTACAGTAGATACACACCTACTTCCGATAACATATGGGGCTACGCCCACTTCCGGTCGCGCATGCGTTATGGACTAAGGTCATACATGACTCCTACGGAGTCTTGCACTCTTTCAACCCACCATTTCCGGTCAAAATACCGAATAGGGCTGCAAACAAGACCACTTCCGGTCGTGCATGCGTTATGGGCTAAGGTCATACATGACCCCTACGGGGTCACGTGTTTATCCAACACGTCATTTCCGGTCAACATGGCTACCTACAGTAGATACATACCCACTTCCGGTTGCGCATGTGCAATATTGACATGCTATACATCGGTCACGTGACTTCCGCTTCCGGTCACATTACCTCGGTCACTTCATATCCGGTCTACGTCACTTCCGGTGACGTCACTTCCGGCTCCACCACGCTCCACCACCACAAATGATAATTTGTAACCACCTATATACTACTTTCATTCCCATAAAGTTTGGTTGAATTTACTGTAGTGGTGTCAGCTGTGAAAAGCTAACAGACAGACGGCTAATTGACGACATATGAAGACAATAGCTCATAATCGGCTCCCTTTCATTTACTGGGTCCCTAAACTTCAGGAGAACCCAAACAGAGATTCATTGCGGAGTCTTCCAGATGTACCACTAAGCCTCTTTCTAAGCTCCTTACTACTTTACTGGCCGAATCCAGAGGTGGCATGAAAAGTTACTGTGAAAAGGCCTACAACACGAGTGGTGTCAATCAAATGTGAATTCTAAAAATTCTAAAGATCTCCTAACAGCTATCCTGAACAAGTCTCACATATTACAATAGCATGCTAACTTTTGATTTTTCTACTCTTTTTACAATAAACTGAAAACAGTAATTTTGTCTGATACATCAATGTTTCTGCAGTAAAAATTGAGAACACAGATACACATATTTAGAAGCAGGGAAAGACAAAACATATTTGTTAAGAAACACAATGAGTCAAACAAGAAGTACACTGGGAAGGACGTATTATAATTTTTCATCGACATTAGGAGGTCGCGTTTTTTAACAGACAATGGAGTTTCCCATTGGAATTAACTTACTCGTATGAGGCAAAATGTTGTACATTGACGAAGATTGACGTTTTAAAATCAAAGCTATATGACAAATGTGATGAGTTATACTTCCAATAGTGAATTTTCCCTTTCTTAGCAGCAATATACCTACTTTTCCAGCCAAAGGAGTGTACATTGCACAATTTATTTGTTACTGTCGACGGGCATGTAGTTTATATAGTGATTTTTTCAATAGAACAAAAACACTGTCCCAAAAGCTGCTAAGTCAGGGATTTGTTCAGCCTTTGTACTTCCAAACCTTCAGAAATTTTATGACCGTCACCATTACACCATGATCATTGTAAGATATGACGTGTTTGTGTCCCAACTAGATTCACGGATTGTTCTTTCGATATTTTGCTGCCTTTTTTATATTGACATTCTAGGTCAGGTAAGCTTCAAAGGCAATGTAGCGTAGACCATCGCATTTTAGCGTGTTCACCATCGTACTTTAGCGTACCATCGCGTTTTAGAGTCTTACATATATTTGGTAAGGTGAGCCGCAAAGGTAAAACTATATATTTCTGAATGCTAACAGTTATGATTTACATCTTTTTTAGCTACTAACATCGGAAAATCCGCACGGTGGTGAGCTATATATCTGTATTCCTTACATCGGAAAATCCGCATGGTGATGAGCTATATATCTGTATTCCTAACATCGGAAAATCCGCATGGTGGTGAGCTATATATCTGTATTCCTAACATCGGAAAATCCGCATGGTGATGAGCTATATATCTGTATTCCTAACATCGGAAAATCCGCATGGTGGTGAGCTATATATCTGTATTCATAACATCGGAAAATCCGCATGGTGGTGAGCTATATATCTGTATTCATAACATCGGAAAATCCGATTGGTGGTGAGCTATATATCTGTATTCATAACATCGGAAAATCCGCATGGTGGTGAGCTATTAATCTATTATGGACTTCTCCAGAGGGAACCGTTTTCCTATAGTGTTGTCTGGAGCGTATAGTGCACGAGCCGACAGGCGAGGGCACTATTCGCACCAGACAACACTATAGAAAAACGGTTCCCGAGGGAGAAGTCCGTAATTAATTTAGTACATAACATAAAAGAAATCAAACTCAGAAGGAGGCAAAGTATAGTAAACCGGAAGTCACGTGAGGTATAGTCCCGTNACCCTTGTAGCAAGCTCTTTTTGGGGTGGTCCGTAGGTGATCGGCTACAAGGCTAAATTCCCCGCCCTTGACGATTTCAGCCTACTTTCCAGTGGCAGTCAGAATTTCCCATCCCATGGCCATTTCCATACCCCAAAGTGATTATTTATCAACAAACTTGTTCTCGTCTTGATATAGCTGGAATATTGCTGAGTAGACGTTAAACAATATTCAATCAATCAATCATAACATCGGAAAATCCGCATGGTGGTGAGCTATATATCTGTATTCATAACCGCATTTTTAAAATAGCCCGACTGTCATAGAAATGGGGACAAAAACAAAATTACCGAACAGAATTGTCAGGAGCTGAAGTCCATGAGACAAAAAGACAAATCAGGTGAAAACCACCGGAACATTGTCGACCGCAATTGTCCTGACTTGGTACTGGCATTTCAAAAGAAATGATTAGTATCCAAATAAAAGAAAGTATGACTTAAACATTCAAAATGATTTCGTAGAGAGAACGAAACAACTGGTCTGAAAGACGTAGAACATTACACTCGATACATAGCGATAGAGACAGAGGCAAGTCCGATGATGGTAACTAAATTAAGATATTTATATATCAGCATGATTTAAAGGGAACTCTGAAATAAATTGACTTATTAAGACGTTTTTAAGGTGGATATACAATTTTTGCAACGCTTTTATCATCAAACCCTGCAGATACAAGAGAAGCTGACCTAGGTGTCTCTGGAGCCTATAATGAGGGGGGGCCGGCCCTTTTTCGGGATGTCGGGATTGGATGTTTTTAACCCCGGGATTTCGGGATTTTTATGATTTAAGCCCGGGATTTCGGGAAATTTTTTCACCGGGAATCGGGATTTCATCAGTCTTTAAGTTTCTTTGTAGTTCGGGATTTCNGTAAATAAAAGAAAGTATGACTTAAACATTCAAAATGATTTCGTAGAGAGAACGAAACAACTGGTCTGAAAGACGTAGAACATTACATTCGATACATAGCGATAGAGACAGAGGCAAGTCCGATGATGGTAACTAAACTGAGATAATTATATGTCAGCATGATTTAAAGGGAACTCTGAAATAAATTGACTTATTAAGACGTTTTTAAGCTGGATATACAATTTTTGCAACGCTTTTATCATCAAACCCTGCAGATACAAGAGAAGCTGACCTAGGTGTCTCTGGAGCCTATAATCTATGAAATCTGGGAAAACCATTTGAACTTTTATGAAAGTACAAACTATATAAAAATTCAAAGCTGTTGAGATGCTGATGGCATCTTATTTGTTCTTTGACCTTTGTCCTCAACATTGCGTTTCGTTTTATTTTAGTTTAAACTGTCTTAGGTGTTTTCACTGGTCTCTCCTTCAGTTTTGATCTCACCTGTCAAGCTGCTTTCATCGGTTTTGCTTTTATCTTGGCTTTTGTCTCGCCCTAAATGTGGAATTATATATGCAAATGAGACACACTGTTACCTATTTGCTAAGTAAATCACCCTGGTCTCGATCGAACCCTTAAAAATTCTAACCCTTATCGTTAGCAATTACCCTATAACTTAATACTGGGACAATCTTTTTTTTTACTGTCTACGACCTTTCAATAACAATTGCGACTGCGTTGCTACCGGACATTCTGCAACGGAAGGGATGGTTTGGTGCACCATAAAACCGGTTTAACACACCATTTCCTTTGAAAAACCAGTACCAAGTCAGGACCATTGCGGTCGTCAATAATCCGGTGGTTTTCGACCTGCTTTGTCTTTTTGCCTCTTGGATCTTCTCCACTGACAATTCCGTTGTCTGTAATTTTGTTATAACCCAAGTAAACCCTATCCCGTTTACCTAAGAATATTAACTAACCATAACACTAATTCTAGGCACTAGTATCCTTACAGCAAAACCCAAAGTTACGCAAACCTAATCGAACCCGTATCTTATCCATATTTTATTAACCCTGTACCTAATATATTTTCTCTAACCTTGACACTTCTGAACGACCACCTAATGATTTACTAAGAATGAACGCGATGCCGTTACGATAAAAATTTACGAATCGTTAAGAAAAAAGGCGAGCGACATACGAATGCATATGAGATATCTAAGAATTCTTGCCAGCACAAAACAATTTATTGCGATTTGGTCCGAGCTTTTACGGATATTTAACAAATTATTTACGATAACTTAACGAGTTTTTACGAATATCTGAGGTTTAGTTACATGTATGAGTGTTTCACAAACGGCAACAATTTTTCTTTTGGGGTAGCATTTACTTCTATAAATTTCAGACTCTATAAGCTCGTGTGGTCTTAAAATGCACATGTAATACCACAAAATAAAGTTTATTTTCTACAAAAGAATCCTAGACTTTTTCTTCCACAGCCACAGAGGGAAAAAGTGAAAATTTACATCATCATAACTTTTCCAACCTACTTTTAGAAGAATGACAAGTCAGATTGGAGTACCGACCCAATCTTATTAGCACATCGTTAAAATTCGTAAAATACTCGCATTTATTTAAAAAGCAGTGTCAAAGTATTCGTATAAATTCGTAAAGTAACCCGAAAGTAACCGCATTTATTCTAAAAATGCTCGCGTGAATGCTTGTTTATCCGCAAATCAATCGCAAAACGATAGTTAACTACTCGCAATTTTAGTTAATAAATTGTAAAACATTTTTTCTCATTGACCGCTCCCAACGTGTGTTGCTTCAATGACATATTTTGGCTGCGATCGATGTTGCTCAACATATTTGTCACGAATACTGCTTAAGTGAACGCTAGGGACCTTCTTGATCTCGCTTGAGGGGGTGATTATTGTTCACCTCTGGTTGCAGTCCCTCAGGCGACATCAAGATGTAGACAGGAATAAAAGCCCTGTCCTTGATAAACTGGAGTTTTCTATGTATCGTTTGCGTTTTTGTCACATGTACATTCACTCCATATCCTTTCATTTTTTCTAGGAGAAATATTGTCCACGATTTATTGCGAATGCTTTACGATTTATTGCGATTGGTTAACGATGACTTACGATTTGCGAGAACTTTATGGATGAAATAAACGATAAAGATTCGTGGACATTCGTGTAAAAATTTTTCACAAAAAAATGTCAAAAAATGTTCATGTCCTTACATGAATCGACAAGAATATCTGCAAATGTCTACGCGTTAATTTCGAATTTTGGCGAGTTAGATACGGGTGCATACGAATTAATCATTCGTAAGGATTCGTACGAAACATTTGTGTATGTGAAGGGGGTATATCCCTAATGATGGATTTAAGACAATGAATGAACCTTATAGTGAATGTTAGTGTTTGTTATCGTAAACCCTATTCATATCATAACCCTACAACTAACACCTCATTTTCTATCTTCTCCCTTACCTTAGACCTCTACTCTAAAGCGTAACGCTAACCTTTCCCTAACACATAAACCTTAATTAACCCTACATATACTCTGGATGTTTAACGTTGCTTACTTTACCTCTATCCGAATGTCTTACGTTGTTTACTATTACCCTATAACCTAATATGAATTGACCCTTAACTTAATCCTAACCCTAGCCCTTATCTGTCAAATTAACCCAAATTCTAGCACAGAACACTAACCTAACCATTACTAATCCTTACTGACACTAATTCTTGATATCGAGAAGATAACAGGAAACACATACAATTGCCAAACATTATAATCACATGCCACAATCTATCAGGGAACCGCACAAGAAAAACAATAATAAGACAAAAGACAAATGTAAACAACAATAGGAACTCGGGACAGCCGGACTTGGTACCAGTACTAGCACGAGCTAGTGGTATGGTTAAACCGGTTATCGGGTACCCACACCTCCCCTTTCTCTATGCGGTTTTCCTATTAGTATAATAAACATACAAATAAAAACCAATACAGGTAGACTACTTACTCCACGACCACAATCTTGTGGAGGAATGAATACGGGAAAACGTAAGTAAGAAAGATGGGTCAAGGAGTGCAGCCACTGCTAGCAGCTAAACTGCCGGCTAGAGCTCAAGGTGACTAGTCTGCTTGTAAAACACTGTCGCACTACGGATTTAAAATCAAATTCAAAACTTCCCGGAGGGTTTGGTAAAGAATCATCACTGATTTCTGTAGACATCGGCAGTATCAATGAGAGGCCAGTATACATATGAAATCTTCAGCTCATTGGATTCCAAAACCAACTTTATGAAACCATGCAGAATATCCTGTCAATATACCCTATTACGTAAAGAATGTAAGTAATGTCCCATTTACGGATTTTTCATCAGTTTTAGACATTTTAAACAATATTACTGTTAATACGAGGATGAGAAATGCCCTTTATGATCAACTGTTTTGCGTGTCACACCATATTCAGATATCAAATGTTCATATCTTCTATAAAAACTTTTTAAATGTGTCCAACGATTAATGAAATCTGTAACCTTGTTTTAAAAGTTTGGAGGAATTAATCTAAATTTTAACTTAACTCTAACCCTAAACCCTAACCGTAATCTAATAGTAACACACCATCTAACCCTAATCTTTTCTAAGCCCTAAACCACCTAATTTATTATTCCTTGCTTTGTTGCGATTGACTTGATAATAGCCCTATGCTTTTTTATGTTTTGTTTTAGTTTTTTGAAGGGCAATGGATGACAGCAGTTGTAAGAATAGAGTCTGTAAGTCTCGTCATGTGACTCACGGGAATCCACGATAAACCGGCAATTCGAAAACGTTTCCCGCCGAAACATGACGTCTGAGGATTATGACGTTCAAATTTTTGTTTGAAACGTCATATATCTTTGTTTAAAATGTAACTTCCGGGTACAGGTTTTGGTCCCGGAAGTACCAAAATTGTACGCGACTTACAGGCCTTATACTTTGCCAGTTAATTTTATGTTTGTTCACCACACCCAGACATGGATGTGGTGTGAATTTCGCTCAAACTGGTGAAACAACATTCAGGGTTGTTCCATTGCTTGAAATAATCATATATTTGTAGAGACTTTGTGCATAGGGTCTGTAAGTCTCGTCGAATTTTGAAACTTCCGGGTACATTTTATGTACCCGGAAGTTACATTTTGCACGATAACATATGCCGTTCTAAACAAAAGATTAAACGTCATAATCTTTAAACGTCACTTTTTTGCGGGGGAAGTTTTCAAACTTCAATTTTATCGCGAAATCTCGGTGTCACATGACGAGACTTACAGACCCTATTTACTCCATATTCTTTCATTGTTTATTGATAAACTTAAAAAGTTGTACAGGCTGGTTTTCGGTAAAAGTAATTGATAAAAAGTTGTACAGGCTGGTTTTCGGTAAAAGTAATTGATAAAAAGTTGTATAGGCTGGTTTTCGGTAAAAGTAATTGATAAAAAGTTGTACAGGCTGGTTTTCGGTAAAAGTAATTGATAAAAAGTTGTACAGGCTGGTTTTCGGTAAAAGTAATTGATAAAAAGATTATTACTTTGAACAAGACATGTCAGTAAATTCACCTTAAATTTAAATTTTCCTTTCGAGGAAAGGATATTGAATATGATTTGTCTCATTATTATTTAGGTACACTTTTTATGCTTCTGGAAGCTTTAATGTTTATAATAATGAACTTAATGACAATATTATGGATTTGAACTTAACACAGAAGCTATAGTTAGTCGTCATATAAGATGGAGGTTGATGCATCATTAAACCTGGTTTAACCAACCATTTTGTTGGCCCGTTCCAAGTCGGGAATATGACGGCTCGAACAAAATGTTCTGTATTAGGTTGTGTTCTCCATACTGTTATACGACTTATGGATTTTCCTTACTGGTCTCTCCCTCTAATTGCTTCGGACTTTTGTTGTCACTTTTTTAATGAAAAAATATGAGAAACTCCATCTCAAATTTACAAAATGGGTGTGAACAAACAGGTGTCAATATTTCAGTGTTACAAAACCACGCTAAGAGTAAACACCTACAATGGCCAAAAATTTCAATCACACGCTACTTCACTAGAAAAACACATGTATATAA
>MJUU01058304.1:5714-30673 GCA_002080025.1 Modiolus philippinarum
CCTTTTTGTTCCCTTTTTAAATGTTTTGGCCTAAATATTTCAAGGAATATTTTAAACATTACAAGGAAATATTTTAATCTAATA
Organism: Modiolus philippinarum; assembly: GCA_002080025.1. Lineage (NCBI taxonomy): Eukaryota > Metazoa > Mollusca > Bivalvia > Mytilida > Modiolidae > Modiolus > Modiolus philippinarum. Next base: position 5,799 of record MJUU01058304.1, read on the forward strand.
AAAATAGAACATGTTGATGAAACATTTCAAGAATATTATGCTTATATGTTTAATTTGGGTAACTGGCACAACATTTTTGAAAAATAGTTTCAAAACATGATGCAAATATATTTTAATCAAATAAGTATTAAAACATTACCAGTTAACGACAAATATGATAAAAACTGACCTGTTAAAAAGTGAACTGGCTGATAAAAAATGTATGGTTTGTAATATGACTTGTGCTTATATCAGTTAATAAATTTATTTTTTGTGTTGAAAACCAGGACGTATATTTGAATATTTCAATAAACGTCCATTAAAAACATGATTGTATATATTTTTTGGACAATCAACCCATTAAAAATAACTGAGTTGCAAGCATTTACTATAAAACTTGCATATTTAATTTGACTAAAATTTAGTACCATCTTCATTTCTGAAGCGGGTATAAAATTGACTGATAACAGAAACAATTTTAGCAGATAAGAGATTGTCATCACAGCATGTAATCGATGATGTACAGCGTTGTAAGTGTAAACAGATGTTTATCTTGTATAACAAGAAATGTACATTGTTCGGACACACCCGAAAATGGGTGATTTTAAAACCAGTTATATGGAAGATTTACTTAATGTTCGGTCGATGTTATTAAAAAAAAACAACCTGTAAACAATATCAACTTAACAACATCGTATGATTGAATGACAGTTAACTATAATTTTTATACCCCCACTCTATAGAGAGGGGGGTATACTGCATTCACCTTGTCCGTCCGTTCATCCGTGCGTCCGAAAAAAATTTCGTCACATTTTTCTCACCTTCTACAAGAGGGATTGATTTCAAAATTGGTATGCATGGTTAGTTGTAAGGAACGTCCTATTTTTAATCCTGTCAGATGTGTACTTCCTGTTAGGCAAAATGTGGACTTTGTCACAAAATGTTGTGAAAACATGAATTTTTCGTCACATTTTTCTCAGCTTCTACAAGAGGGATTGATTTCAAAATTGGTATGCAGCCTCTTTATGGTTAGATGTAAGGAACGTCCTATTTTGAGTCCTGTCAGATGTGTACTTCCTGTTTGACAAAATGTGGACTTTGTCACAAAATGTAGTGAAAACATGAACTTTTCGTCACATTTTTCTCAGCTTCTATAAGAGGGATTGATTTCAAAATCGGTATGCAGCCTTTATATGGTTAGTTATAAGGAACATCCTATTTTGAGTCCTGTCGGATGTGTAATTCCTGTTTGGTGGAATGTGGACTTTGTAACAAAATGTAGTGAAAACATGAACTTTTCGTCGCACTTTTCTCAGCTTCTAAAAGAGGGATTGATTTCAAATCTCGTATGCAGTCCTATATGACTAGTTGTAATGAACATCCTATTTTGAGTCATGTCAGATGCATACTTCCTGTTTGACAAAATTGGACTTTGTCACAAAATGTAGTGAAAACATGAATTTTTCGTCGCATTTTTCTCAGCTTCTACAAGGGGGATTGATTTCAAAATTGGTATGCAACCTCTATATGGTTAGCTGTAAGGAACGTCCTATTTTGAGTCCTGTCGGATGTGTACTTCCTGTTTGACGAAATGTGACTGTTACAAAATTTAGTGAAAACATGAATTTTTCGTCACATTTTCTCAGCTTCTAAAGAGGGATTGATTTCGAAATTGGTATGCAGCCTCTACATGGTTAGTTGTAAGGAACGTCCTATTTGAGTCCTGTCAGATGTGTACTTCCTGTTTGACAAAATCTAGGCTTTGTCACAAAATGTAGTGTAAACATGAATTTTTCGTCACATTTTTCTCAGCTTCTACATGAGGGATTGATTTCAAAATCGGTATGCAGCCTTTATATGGTTAGTTATAAGGAACGTCCTATTTTGCGTCCTGTCGGATGTGTAATTCCTGTTTGGTGGAATGTGGACTTTGTAACAAAATGTAGTGAAAACATGAATTTTTCGTCGCATTTTTCTCAGCTTCTACAAGAGGGATTGATTTCAAATCTCGTATGCAGCCTCATATGACTAGTTGTAAGGAACGTCCTATTTTGAGTCATGTCAGATGCATACGTCCTGTTTGATAAAATTGGACTTAATTACAAAATTTAGTGAAAACATGAATTTTTGATCCAGGGTTCAATGAGTGGGGGTATACCTGGTTGCCATTCGGCGACAGATCTTGTATTTAGTGGAAGATAGTTTTCTGTGAACATTTAATTAATAGTGTTTTTTTCGGATTATGTGCATATATAACAGTTACTTCTTTTCATTGCTAAATGCGCGAGGAAAGCACGAGCTTGCTATAGAAACTGATATGAAACAAGCATAGTTTTTTCATGATCAATAGTTTGGGATTGTTTTCATATATAGGAGGCATAGCATTTACTGGACTAAATTTTATTGAACTGATTCTTTGATTCTATATATTATTTTATTGAGTAAAACATCATCACTGCCAATATTTTAATAAAAAATTTCTAAATAATAACACATGTTCAGATTAGGTGTGAAAGATCCATTTTGGGTTCCGTATTTATATGTTGTTTTGCTCATGATTGTTTTTCAGACTCCATACTATATTTTAAGTTGATTTGAAGCCAATACTACAAACGAAAGCTAGACATTTCATTTTCAGACACAACCGATACAAAAATGGCCATTTAAAATATTATTAATATGCAATGTACACTGTAAATACGCTTAACACATGGACAAAACTCAAATTGTGTCTCTAAATATATGTCATGATACATTTGATAAACAACTTTCAACATAAGGATGCATGAGAATGAAAAAAATGTGGAAAATGTACACCATACAAAACAATTAAAACGAACGTTGTTTAAGGTAAACGGTAGTGCTTTGTTTCGATATGAACAAAGATTTTTCAAGTAATGTTGAAAATAACTTAAAACACCTTTTAAACATTTGGAAGAAATATTATGGTTATATATTTTTGAAATATTTCAGAAAAACATTCTTGTGAAACATTGTGAAAATGATTCCGTGACCATACATTTGAAGGTTTTTAAAACATTTTTCAAACTGTAATTGAAATGTTTTTTGAAAACATTTTATCTTAATGCTTTTATCACGTTTTCAAAAAACATTCCATAAAACATTTTAAAAACATAACAAAAATATTCTGAAGGAAATGTTTCGGTCTAACATTTTTATAACATTTCAGTAAAATGTTTCCTTCAAAACAGTCTAGAAACATTTCCGTAACCATACAAAAAATGATTTTTAAACCATTTTTAAAAATGTTTTCACACCATTTTTGAAAACGTTTTAAAAATGTTTTAAAAACATTTTGTGCTAGCTGGGTATGACGATTTAACCAATGCCTAAACAAATCATGAAAATGGTCAAGTCTGGTTTCAAATCCTAAAATTGTTTACGTCGGTGTTCTGTAAAGCAGCTGAATGACGTTGTACTGAAGCTTGTTTGTGTGAAGGTGGCGAGAATTGTCACAACATTTACGAGAACAATGGTGTGGGTGGTACCAATTTTTCATCTGATGATGAATCAGACAATGAAAATAATCCAAACTAGCATTTTTAATGTTTCAAAGTGACGGGTTGTTGTATTTGTAAATATTGATTTATTGCGATCATATGGTCATTTTGTACATATGTACATAGTTTTTTCGTAATTTTGTAAATGCTTATATGTATGTTATCAATATTTTATGGGGTTGTGCAATATAATGCATGCAGACAATATCTTTATTTTAAAAATATTTATATATAATTTATTATCTTCCTTGTTTACTGTCACCCTGACATGGTGCAGGAGCTTGAGATTCCCTTTTGCCACATTGACTGATTCGGACTGAATTTAACATTCAAATAGATATAATTATGCCAGAGAGGTCATGCATTAGAGGACAGGCCTTTTTTACCATGTACATAGTTCTCCTTGTTTTTGTATCTTGTGTTGAATTTTAGGTATTTAAATCAGGTTTTTTCCTTTGTTTTGTATAATTTGGCAAACAATCGCTTTTATTAACTTACATTGCATCAAAAAGTAAAAAAAAACACAACATTTTGGTTTATTTGCTTTGAATGAGCTTAAAACGCGTCACGAGCTCACTTCCGGTTACCATAGAAACAAAAATACTGTACTTGTGTAAAGGTGAATCCTTTTCTAAAACCTATAACATGTTATAAGAACATGATTTTTGTTTCTGTTTTAATTATATAGAGTTTTCAACTCCGAGGTAAATTTTCTGAAATCATGGGCGCAAATTTAGAAATGGCGCCTTCGACACCTTTGCACGGGAAATCGGAAAATCACCTGATGGTTTTGTATACAAGAAATGTATGAATTTCTGTTGCAATAGAAATATTGCTGTTATACCGATTAGTACAGCGAACTCATTTTCCAGGGCAAATACGCTATTCGGTCCGGGGACTATTAAGTTTATTGAATAATTTTAATAAATATATAAGATATCACTATAAAACCATATAAAATTATTAGCTTTTTACAAGTAAAACGCGTGTGTAAAATATACAAACATAAAAAGAGAAATGCCTGTTTCAATGTTACAATATTAGAGCTTTAAATTAATCCATTTAAATCTTAGTAAATAAATTCATTGCTTTTAAAAATTGAACAATTTTGTCGCCAGCGACGTTTATAAATAGGTTTTACGACACTCAGCATAATAAAAATCACGCCTGATATCGGCAACACCTACACATTCAGTTAAAGTTGGATTGTATAAGGACGATTGCATTGGAATACATTCGGGTCGGTCATCACTGCTAAGTATAAAACTTATATGTTGTTCTGGTGTATAAAGGTATAAAAATCCCTTCTATTCTTTTTTTTTTTTAGAAAAAAAAGCAAGCTCATTGGGAGTCGTAGAAGGATAAATATCCTGCCCCTACCCATTTCTCCTGTCGATGGATTGATTCAACAATATTTCAGTTTTATTGTGGTGAGGTACTGTTAAGTATGTTGAACAATTTTAATAAATATATAAAATATCACTATAAAAACATATAAAATTATTAGGTTTTTACAAGTAAAACGCGTGTGTAAAATATACAAACATTAAAAGGGAAATGCCTGTTTAAATGTTACAATATTAAAGCTTAAAATAAATCCATTTAAATCTTAGTAAATAAATTCATTGCTTTTAAAAATTGAACAATTTTGTCACAAGCGACGTTTATAAATAGGTCTTTACGACACTCAGCATAATAAAAATCACGCCTGATATCGGCAACACCCACACATTCAGTTAAAAGTTGTATTGTATAAGGACGATTGCATTGGAATACATTCGGGTCGGTCATCACTGCTAAGTATAAAACTTGTATGTTGTTCTGGTGTGTCCTACACGACATCGGGTCAACACTACCTGTTCCTTACGGTTTTTACCGTATTAACAAACTTGATTACCGACGCGTGACTGTATTCAATGAAATATTATTATAATTATTCATTTGCAGATCCCATTTGGCCTGCCATATCTTTAGACAGTGGCAATCGTGGCAATCGAATCTCCTTGCCCTGATTGTCCCTTTTACCTTTATTTCTTTCTTCTTCTATTTATGATTTGTTTAATTTGATTAACTTGTTCTCGCCTTGAAATAGCCGAAATGTTGATAACTGGACGTGAAACTCCAAATAATCATTTAATTCTTTATGTCAATATACGACTCATTTGTTATAGTTTTCAAGACCAAATATGTTCGAAACTATATACCAAAATATAACCAAGCCCGTTGAATCATTATTGATCAATAAGATTTTAATATGACAAATGAATACGTCCATTTTCATAACTGTTCCATTTTAATGTTCACCTTTTTTAGAGTAATTGGTCGAGAGTGGTATTTTTCTGTCCCCAGCTGAGACAAATTACAGCTATCAGACACATCCTTACAAGTTATTAATTCTGTATACAAGCTTTAAAGCTATTCCATCAAAACCACAGAAACTAAATTTCAAATCAAATGTAACGATGCTTTGGCTATAAATTACTAATATAATAATCTCAGAATAATAAAAACTTCTTTACTTGGAAAGAAAAGACTTAAAATATCTCAGTTTAGTAACAAACCGGTACGATGTCAAAATTAAAACATAACTGAGAAGTTTTACACCAAGTTGATTAGTTTTATGAGAAGCAATTAGTTTTGAATTTTTTTTTATTGAATGAACGTGATGGCCCGATTTATGACAACGTACGCATTACTTCAACATGTCTTCATCTTACTACAATACATCGGCAAACGAATGCCGAGGCAAAAATGATGAAGGGGGAATAAAAAATCACGGCAATTCATATACAACAAGAATTGAGACAGCGTGATAAAGACAAAACAAATAAATATAAATGAACAAGAACGCTACAAAAGCACTAGCAGTGTGAACCCCTATAAAACTGAGTATCATCAGGTGCTCCAAGAGGGTAAGCTTGATCTGCAACGCGTGTGGCACCCGTCACATTGCCAGTGAAAAGCTAGTTTTGTCACAGTCGGTGTTTGTCAGTCCAGTAATTAACTCTAGATCTACCCAAATATACTATTCTCATCTGTGAAATAGAAACATTGTAACGGTCTGCAAAATCATGGTGACGACCGTAAAACTTCTATAGTGACGGTTGCAACAGTGCTTGTACATACCATTGATGTGTAAGTCTTTCAGCCAGTAATTCGCTCTGTTTAGAAAATCGCTGTATAAACTACAGGCATGGCAATGGCGAATGGTTTGTGAAAGCTGGGGATGTTAACAGAAAGTTCACTATTGGAAAGTTTAAATCATCACGTTTGTCGTAAAGTTTTGTTTTCAGAGGTACAGAGTTGTCAATTAATGGTATAGTTCCAGGTATGATGCTGATAATGGCGTATTAGTGGTCCCTATAATCTCGAGGAGTTCATTTTGGGTACATAACGAATGTATATAAGATGATGGTTATCCTTAAATTGAAAATTGATTAATAAAAGAACATCATCTATATAATTGAAGCTGAAATTGAAGGACTTGGCTAGCTTATTGCCTTTTTTCTGACTTAGTACTTGTATAAATCTGGCTTCATACGAATAAAGAAACAAATCTGCTTAAAGTATAGATGCACTGTAGATCCAATAAAAAATGTTATTATCTGTCGTATACATACGTATTTCCTGTAAGTGGGAAAGCACCTTCTTGTGTTTGTTAATGGCTTTCTTTTCGTTTCTTGTTTTTGTTTTGTTTTTCAAGGCATTTTTGAATAAATGCAGCTTTGAAACTTGATACAATGGATTAATATTGCTTGTGGCTGATGGTTACTACGCACGGTAGCCCTTTTCTACTTAGCATCAAAGTGGTCTATCCAAAAAGCCCTAAATCTATTTTGCGGGGAAAAATTGGAAAAATCAAAGAACGACCCAATAAATGAAAGAGTTTTTTATGGAGAGCCGGATTTACATGTCATACTTAATTTCAAACAATAAGTATTTGAAGAAAAAACTTATTGTAATGTGTGCATCAATTCTGGAAATATAAGTGTCAAAGGTCATTAGTACAAAATCAAGTGTTTCACTTTTTATCTCATTTGAATACTTCATCATATTTTATCAATATTGTTAATGTTAAAAAAAGGATAACAGGAAATACCTACAATGGCTGAATATTATAATTACATGCCACAATCTACAATACATGTAAAACCACACAGGAACAACATGAATAAAACAAAAGACACACATAGACAACGATAGGAGAAAGCCGGACCTGGTACCGGCACTAGCAAAGGCCAGCGGTAGGGTAAAACCAATTTATCATATATTTTATGGGTAACCAAACCTCCCCTTTATCTGTCCCGTTTCCCTATAGTTAAGTAAACATACGAAAAAAAATCCAATACTGGTAGACTACTAACTCCATGACCACAATCTTGAAAGGAAAGGAAAAGACAATACATAATTTTGAAAGATGGGTCAAGGGATGCTCGCCACTTAACTGCCGGCTAGCTCAAGGAGCCTAGTCTGGTGGTTGAACACTGTCGCACAACGGAAGAAAAATCAAACTCAAAACTTCCAGAAGGGTTTGGCCAAGAATCATCATGTATTTCAGTAGACATCGGCAGTATCAGTGAGAGGCCAGTATGTGTGCAAAATTTCAGGTCACAAGGTCTCAAAGCCAATTAAACGGCTAATCTGTGGCTTCGATGAATGCAGCCTCTTATGAGGTTGAATTCATCGAAGTGGTTCTTCAAAATAAAGATAAAAAACTGGCCCAATCCTTCAATTTTAGCTTCCGTTATATAGATGATATTTTGTCACTAAACAAAATCTTCAACAGATCTATCCAAAAGAGCTCGAAATTAAGGATACCACAGACATTTCTACATCAGTCTCGTTCCTTGACCTTCATCTCGAAATTGGCAACAGAGGTAGATTTCAAACTAAGCTGTACGACAAACGCGATGACTTCACCTTTCCAATAGTAAACTTCCCTTTTCTTTGTAGCAACATCCAAACAGCGCCGGCATATAGAGTTTACATCTCCCAGTTCATTCGCTATTCAAGAGCCTGTGTTCGATACAGTGACTTTCTTTGATAGAGCTCGGTTGCTCACAAGTAGGCTACTTCAAACAAGGGTATGTTACCCAAAACTTGAAGTCATCTTTCCAGAAGTTTTACGCTCGACATCACCATCTTGTGGACCGCTATGGGATATCTGTATCCCAGATGACAACAGATCTTTCCCTTTAAAGCTTAATTGTTGTTTCCTCTACCGGATTTGACATGTTCAACACGGCGGGTGTCTTATAAGAAGCAGGAGATGCTTACTCTACCGGTGCACCTGATCTCACCCATGTTTTGTTATTGGGTCCTGTGTTGTTCATCTTTGTGTGTGTGTATCTTCATTTTTCTATTCTGTGCCGTACTCGTGTCTATTTCTTTTTTGTTTGTGATGTTGCCATTATCCTTGGATTATTCGTTTTGGATTGACAGTTCGGTTCTCACTTACTTTACTTAACGGATGCAAGCAGAATATCTTGACGATATCCCTATTACATAAAGATGTAAGTTACGTCCCAGTTTATCTGGACTTTTAATCAATTTCTGGCATTTTGTCACAACATTTCCGTAGAAACGGGGATTAGAAATGCCCTTAGTAATAAGAGGTTTATGAGTAACGCCAAGTTTGGATATCAAATGTTCATATCTTTTATTAAACTTCTTAAATGTATTCAACAGATAATATAATCAGTAACACTGTTGTAAAAATTTGGCTGTGATAAAAAGGGCACGTTAATTAAAATCGTCAACAGTAGAACAAATTCGTGCGAATCGTACTAGTTGAGAAATATACACCCTGTTGTTATCATTTTAAAAAGAAATAAGTTTATCAGTGTTTGGTGGTTTTTTTCGTGAAGTCTTGTTCGTAACAGAAAAGAAAAAGATCTGTAATTAGAGGTGCACAATTTGTTCCCATGGGAATACCTATGACCTGTTTTTGAATACTGAATTTGTTTTTGATAAATGATTGAACTTCCCCAAAATTAATGTGCATAACAGGATATGCTGCAGTAATTAATGTCAACAAATCTGCCAATTTTAATTACGAGTTTTAAAATATAGGAGATAACAGAAAACACATATAATTGTTTAAAAGACATTCACATGGTAAAGGCACAAGCAGTAGCAAGAGGAAGGGTGAAACTGGTTAATTTGTACCCAACCCCCTTTATGTGTCCCGTTTCCCTATAAAATAATAAACATATGAATAAAACCCAACACAGGTAGACTAATTACTCCGTGACCACAATCTTGAAAGGGAAAAACGGACAAAACGTAACTTTGAAAGATGGGTCAAGGAGTGCTCGCCGCTTATCTCAAGCTGGAAAAACACTTTTGAAGAAAAAATAAACTAAATACTTCCAGAAAGGTTTGGTAATGAATCGCATTTATTTCAGTAGACCCCGGCAGTATCAGCGAAAGGTCAGTATACGTGTTGATTCCTCAGGTCACTGGATCCCAAAGCCAATATAACAGCTACATGCAGAATATCCTCTAATTAATTTAAATGTGATGTGTAATGTGCCTTTAAGAGTAACAGTTATTTATGTACAGTGCAATCCTAGTGGTTTGGTGATTTTTCAAAAAGAGGAAATGAGTGGATTTGAGTGTTTAATTTTTTGTTGTCCTTACAAATCCACGTAATTGCCTCACATTTTACGACGATATGCATGTAAATTGAAGTACGGTAATTGGTTAGCTTTGAGTGGGTTGAGTGGAATGTTTTTGTGGACGCAAAGAAATTAACCAATCAACAATGGCTATACTGTAAAAGGAATTGTTTTTCCATTATATAAAATTTTAATCAAAATAAATAAAGGTTTAAAGACCAAAAATGCTGTTTGATTCACGAACACGGGATGTAGTATTAACAAAAAATTAGAGTCATGGTGAAAAACGAGAAAACAGAAAAACAAAGATACGGGACGGTCACAAAAGACAAAAAAAAAAAAAAAAAAAAAAAACAACATTCGAAACCAGGGCATGTACAGTACGAATTCCGATAATACCGAAATGGACAAATATGCGCATGTTTTGATCCGTATACAGAATCCAGTGACAGGAGTCAATCTTGATGAGACAGTTGTTCTTGATGAAGAGGAGAGATATATCACGGTGTTAATTGCAAGAACTCGTGCATCTTATACATTTACATTTAGATCATATTAGTCATTTGTTCTCTTTCAGTGAGTTTGGTCTTCCAAACGTTTAGATTTTATCTGCACCGATGAGACATAAGTTGTCGAAATGCGCATATGCAGAAAGTAAATTAACAGTAACTTCGGTATTTAGTTATACATCTTGCGACAAAACTCGTATTTTGAAATCGCCAATATTTATAAAATAGGTTCATATTTTGAATTTCTTTAGAAAATGTAAACATGGAAAGACACATTTTTGAAATAGGAAAACAACTGTGTCACATCACATCGTATTCGGTTTGTTAGAGGTATACCTTTTTTGTTGTTTTTTTTGCATTTATTTGTTTGCTTTTTTCAGTGATTTGCTTGTAAGACTTCTATTTTTACCGCATTGACTGTTGTTTGGGTCTAGGGTTCTCTTGGGCATTCGAATTTTTAGTATCACTTAAATATACATTAACTGCTGTGGTATTGCATACTAGTATCTGATTTCTGTAATTTTCTTATTTTTTCAACAAACATTTGTCACTACATGACATATAAGCATTACCTTAGAAGATTAAATAAGAAACCCTTACATAGTTGCTGTCAAACTTTAAACGTGATTTTTTAAAATAACAACGAAAGGGAAAAAATTAAATGCATTTCAGTAGATACTACTTATAGGAAAAGAGAGGAAATATTTTTCATGGTCTTTGCAGTAAAAATCTTTTTTGTAATTAATGGGCTTAAGTATACAAACTGAACTGTGTTAATACCCGCAGCGGTAGTATGTTAATTGTTTTGATCAACTTTCTTTTTCCTATTAGCTTGAATGTCAATAAATGGTCAGTTTGTAATAGAAATGTCCGAAAAAGCAATTATGAAAAGAAAATGTAATATTCTGTACACCAGCTGGTCTTGATGCATCAAAAATGCGGCGATTAAGAAAAAATAGATTATGTATATACATTCACATTAAGAAATTTTATTGGTTTGTCAAGAGATGACTTATTGTTTTCAGGAAAAAAGCAGCAAAATACCGAAGTTACTGTAAACTTAGTTTCTATATGTGGCCATTCCGACAACTTAGTCTCTTCAATGCAGATCAAATCAAAACATTTGGATGATAATAGTCAAAACTTTGTAATAGTTGATAGATAACATATACAAGTGTAACCAAAAAAATATCTACATGGAAAGCCAAAATTAGCTAAGGACAGAGCTATTTCAGGGGAATACTCCTCGTGTGGAAGCAAAGGTTTCTAAAATTTTTATATTACGTTTCTACTTGAAATCGGTTTTCGGGTTAGTACCGTAGCACTGCCTTTTGGGTTGACGAATACCTCGGCGACTAACAGTTTCGGCCAAATGTTAATATAAAAAAAAAGTTCAAAGGTTATAGTTAATTATGTTTCTGCATGTGGTTATTTCGACAACTTTTGTCACTTCAGTGAGTCGTATATGATGATTAATAAACTAAATGATTTATCTGTAAGCAGTGTCACAACCATTTTATCATAATTTTAAACTAAAGTACTGCCAATCGGAACGAAAGGTATCGATAAACACTGACATATTAAACCTCACTATCCAACTTTGTGCCGACTCTGACTACTCGAATAAACTGTGGACACAGGATATGTCTCGCCCGCCCCTTGCATTGCCTTAATTTGCACATTGATCTACTGCAGCAGGAATAAAAATAAAATATAATCTTTCAATGTGTTTACAATTTCCCTGGAAAAAAATGATGTTATCACTCATGCATGACTCAGAAGCCAGGGTCAGCATCTGTGCGTACACCCCGAAATTCAACTGCATGTCAAATATCAAGTGCCTAGGACTACTGGTAAATCAGTACAAACTGCCTGCTAAAAACTTAAAGTGATCGTTCATGCGTGAGTAACGGATAAGAGCCACCATCCGTTCCTAGAATATGTATGCACTCCCCAAGACGCAACTGCATGTCAAATATCAAGTGCCTAGGACTACAGGTATAGGCTGTACAAACTGCTTGCTAAAAACTTAAAGTGATCGTTCATGCGTGACTAAGGGGCCAGGGCCATAATCTTAGTAGGGATTTGAGTTGTACTCGTAATAATGCAACTGCACATCAAATACTAGGGATCTACAACTAACATAAGCTTGTTTATTCACAACAGTTGACGCCGCCACCGCCACCACCGGAAACGCTATTCCTAAGTCTCGCTTCCGCGACTTTTTCGTCGCTGGCGAGACAAAAACTGTGAGCAAAGCACACTAATTTATATACCCCTCTCCGTCATTTGAGTCCAGAAGTAAAAAAATCAATACGAAAAAATCAAGTCCAATAAAAGTTTTAAATAGCTGGTGCCCGATATCAATATATACTTAACATTCTGTGAGAGTTTCATAGCATTTCACTAAGAGGTCTATGAGAAGTTGTCATCACATGTACAAAGTGTGTACCCCTATTTGATTCCATGAGTAAAAAAAATCAACGAAAACTCAAGCCAAATCAAATTTTTAAATAGCTGGTGCACAATAGAAATGTGCACTGTCAGAACATCCACAAAGTTTCACTGAATTCACCAAGTGGTCTTGGAAAAGTTGTCGACATAAAGTGTGTAACCCTATGGCGGGCGGACGGACACCATAATCACTATGTACAGCCTGCTACAGCGGGGGTATAATAAATGAAAAGTTGATCGATCTTCTCAGATAATTGAAAAAAAATTAACATAACGTACCAGTTAAATCTTTATTTGTTTCGTGGGATTTGAAAGAATGTAAACTAAAAAAAGGTTGTATACAATTAAATGATTTCCTCATTTCAAGCTCTGTCCTTAGCTCATTTTGCTTTAAATTTAGATCATATTGGCTATTTGTTTTCTATCAGTTTTTAAACATTTTTGAGTTTCTGGTTTTCCAAACTTTTAGATTTTATCTGCACTGAAGAGACATTAGTTGTCGAAATGCGCATATGCGGGAAGTAAATTTACAGTAACTTCGGTATTTAGTTATTTGTTACCACTGGGTCGATGCCACTGCTGGTAGACTATTAGTCCCCGAGGGTATTCACCAGCCCAGTAATCAGTACTTCGGTGCTGACCCGAATGCTGATTATATTTGGAACCTTACAATATCTAAATTACTGTAAATTTTCTTGAAAACTAATGAGTATCTCCTTCATGCAAAGCTCTGTCCTTAGCTCATTTTGGCTTTACATTTAGATCATATTGGCTATTTGTTCTCTATCAGTTTTTAAACATCTTTGAGTTTCTGGTCTTCCAAACATTTAGATTTTATCTGCACTGAAGAGACATTAGTTGTCGAAATGCGAATATGCAGTAAGTAAATATACAGTCACTTCGGTATTTAGTTATTCAAATTATTACACTAATTATTTATAAAGATCCATCGGTGCAATAACCGACGACATGTTCGGCTGAAATCATAGAAACCACCTACAGTTAAATAGAGTTAGGGGATGTATTACGTTACATATCTAGATAACAAAATATCGAAGTTACTGTGAATTTAGTTTCTGCAAATGGCCTTTTCGACAACTCGTATCAAAACATTTGGAAGTCCGAAATATTTTTTAAGCTAACAGAGAACATATTTCCAAAAGAAGATATATAGAAAAGTCAAAATCAGCTACGGACAGAGCTATAAAAGAGTGGGTTACTCTTTAGTTATAAATTTTTTAAGCTAATAGAGAACATATTTCCAAAAGAAGATATATAGAAAAGTCAAAATCAGCTACGGACAGAGCTATAAAAGAGTGGGTTACTCTTTAGTTATAAACAAACTTTTCATAAATTTAGATTTTGCAAGTTTCCAAATAAAAACCGAAGTATTTACTACTGAGTTGGTGAATACCCTCGGAGTCTAATTTTCCACAAACCGAGGCATCGACCTAGTGGTAATAAATAAAAAAATATCGAAGTTAATGTGAATCACTTTTGTACGGAAGCGTATTAGTGCCATGTTAATATATTTTATTTTTTACACTTTAATCTGTAAAATTTACACTTTAATCTGAAAAATTTATACTTTAAAGTGTAAAATTTACACTTAAATCTGTCAAATTTACACTTTAATCTGTAAAATTTATACTTTCAAGTGTAAAATTTACACTTTTTTCTGTAAAATTTACACTTTTTTCTGTAAAATTTACACTTTAATCTGTAAAATTTATACTTTCAAGTGTAAAATTGACACTTTTTCTGTAAAATTTACACTTTTTTCTGTAAAATTTACACTTTAACCTGTAAAATTTATACTTTATTCTGTAAAATTTATACTTAATTTTATTTCGTTTAAGCGAGATACGATGTCGTTATAACGCGAAACTTAAATTGTTATATCTTGATACCATCTCATTATAAATAGATAATAAATTGTATTTTGTTTTTGCACATATCATATACCATTGCAGTATTGCAGTAATGGAAGAGAAGATGTAAACTATATCTCTTTTCCTTGCAAGGAACTTAATTGTACAACAGTATGTCTTAATTTAAGATAATCTATTTACCATACAAAAAAAAAAAAAACCTCATATCTATATATTTACAGTGTAAATTTACAGGTATATATAACTCCTCCACCGGTTCTTCAATGCTCTTCGTGATATTTACTCTGGAGTTGGCCAATTTGAAAGCTCCGAATCGTTTTTGTAAATGCACCTTCAGTTTTGTGAGCTGGCTGTACGTTTTATTATATTTTAGGCTGAAATATGTGTAAAGAATCACTTGCAGTGCCCCCTTATTGGTGGGCAATCGGGCAAAATTGGTAACTCTAAAGTCAAACTCTAAAAGAAAGAGAAAATACAAAAAGTTAAAGATGCAAGTTTGAAAAGACCAATTTGTAATATAAAAGCCAAATTGGTGAAAAAAGACGGAAGTTTTATCTGATTTGCCGCCCATAAACCCTCTTTTAACTCAACGTTTGGTTCCAGGATTTTACTATGTTTATCAATTTTTCAATTAGTGTTTATAGTTTCTTAGTTTCAACATCTGCAAAAAGGCGTTTACTGATTTGTTCCGAATTTGACCGAATTTTACAAACCTTTGCATGGGTACTAGTCAAAATGTTTATGTGACAAGAATAATAACATACTTCCTCGCTACGTATCTCGGTATGAGAAGATGATTTTTTGTGTAATAACGAGATAGTTTCTCATTATAATAACATAGTTACAGGTCAAAAATGATTCATGATAGACAACGGCAGTAGAATACTAAAGGAACAAGCACGAGATTACATAAATCAAAGTACAGAGACAAGGCAAAAGCAAGAACACTAGAAGACTGAAGACCAACGGCAATACATGCCCACAAAACCTACATACACTACATATAAAACACAAAAAACTAAAACACTAGCAGTGTGAAATCTAAAAAAAACGGAGTCTGTATCGCTTACCTGGAACCTGGTGCTTAACACATTCAATTGACAGTCATACTGATAGAACACGTTTTCCAAAGGGTCCAATGTTAAACTATGTTCCCCGCTAGCGGCCATCTTGGATAAGCAGCGAACCTACAAAACTATTTTTTGTAGGGGACCACGCAGGGACTATTGTGGCCAAGTTTGATTCCAATAGGCCTAGAAATTTCTGAGAAGATCTCTGAAAGTTTTTCATTGGGTCCAATTTTAAACTCTGCTCCCTGCTGGCAAACAGATAACCTGAAAAACAACTTTTTTGTAGGGGACCACCCAAGGACTTTTGTGGCCAAATTTTGTTCCATTTGGCTCAGTAGTTCTCTCTGTGTTGTCCCATAGAGTCAAATGTTAAACTTGTTCCCCGCTGGCGGCTATCTTGGATAATAGCGGCGAACCTGAAAAACAACTCTTTTGTAGGGAACCATCCAAGGATTAGTGTGGCCAAGTTTAGTTTCAATTGGCTCAGTAGTTTCTGATGAGATGATCTCTGAATGTTTTCCCATATGGTCCAATGTTAAGCTATGTTCCCTGCTGGCGGCCGTCTTGGATGAGGTACGGTCATAAAAATCACAAACTTAGAAGGGGACCACCCAAGGACTATCGTAACTAAATTTGATTAAAATTGTTCAAACGGTTTCAGAGGAGAAGATTTTTGAATATATTTCCTATAGGCTCCCAGGGATTTACCTCCGCTTCTGTCAGGTGGGGTCCCAAGGACCCAACTTAAAAATTTTCCTGGGTCCTTCTGAAGAAAATGTGGGTCCGATGATGTCACATAATTTTTTCTTGATTAATTAGTGTAAGTTTTACATCCAGTAAGCATTCTTATGCTATATCAGGACGAAAGCCAGTTAACAAATTAAAAAAATTACACAAACAAAAAGTACAGATGGAAGAGACAAAAGGGGTAAGGAGTTTTGATTGGAGGAATAAATTTCCTGCCCCTACCCATTTCATTAATTTTCCTGCTGGCAAACAGATAACCTGAAAAACAACTTTTTTGTAGGGGACCACCCAAGGACTTTTGTGGCCAAATTTAGTTCCATTTGGCTCAGTAGTTTCTGAGGAGGTGATCTCTCTGTGTTGTCCCATAGAGTCAAATGTTAAACTATGTTCCCCGCTGGCGGATATCTTGGATAATAGCGGCGAACCTGAAAAACAACTCTTTTGTAGGGAACCATCCAAGGATTAGTGTGGCCAAGTTTAGTTTCAATTGGCTCAATAGTTTCTGATGAGATGATCTCTGAATGTTTTCCCACATGGTCCAATATTAAGCTATGTTCCCCGCTGGCGGCCATCTTGGATGAGGTACGGTCATAAAAATCACAAACTTAGAAGGGGACCACTCAAGGACTATCGTAACTAAATTTGATTAAAATTGTTCAAACGGTTTCAGAGGAGAAGATTTTTGAATATATTTCCTATTGGCTCCCAGGGATTTACCTCCGCTTCTGTCAGGTGGGGTCCCAAGGACCCAACTTAAAAATTTTCCTGGGTCCTTCTGAAGAAAATGTGGGTCCGATGATGTCACATAATTTTTTCTTGATTAATTAGTGTAAGTTTTACGTCCAGTAAGCATTCTTATGCTATATCAGGACGAAAGCCAGATAATAAATTAAAAAAATTACACAAAAAGTACAGATGGAAGAGACAAAAGGGGTATGGAGTTTTGATGGAGGAATAAATTTCCTGCCCCTACCCATTTCATTAATTTTCCTGTCAAAAAATGGGTAGGGGCAGGAAATTAAGCCTTTTATATACGACTCCCAGCAAGTCTGCACTTGAACGAAAATTACAGAATGGGTCTTGATACTGAACGGGATTAAGACTTTTATATACGACTCCCAGCAAGTCTGCACTTGAACGAAAATTACAGAATGGGTCTTGATACTGAACGGGATTTCGCGTTTCTGCACACTGTTTGGCTACAATGGGTCGTGCTTAGGCTTTCCGTATTATGACTTGACTAACATGCACGGACGGGGCATTTCCCTATTTACCATCTGCGGACGCACCCGGTGTAGTCGGAGTTGCTGAATACCAGTTCAGGTTCCGGGTGTATTCAACTTAAGCCCAAAGATACATTGCATCATGTTGATAATGTGCAAATTAAAAAAAAATTAAGTTTGTGGTGTGTCTTTATTTCTATATTTACCCCCTCCCGAACACAAATGTCATGATGACTCCAAATCAATCCGGATGTCATGTTGACGCCAAATCAATCCGGTCATTCTGGAACTATCGTTTTTTCGACTTTTTTTTACTAATAATGGTAACATCAAAGGGTTTCGGATTCCCGAAAATGAATCTAAAGATAGAAACAAATTGTTTAGAGAGTCTCTCCCTAATCTTGAATTTAAAATAATATTCTTTCATTGGAATTGAGCTGATTCGTGATTCTACAAAACTTGGTGCCAGAAATCCTTAATATTTTAATACATTATTTGTGTTGCGTCCCGTCGGACGCATATTGTAATAAAATTTGCATCCTGTCATTTATTTTTGCGTACCAGACGCGTGTTTTACGCGTCCCGTAAATCCCTTTCCTCTATCGGATTTGACTTTACTACCGGAATTGACATATTCAACACGGCGGGTGTCTTATAAGAAGCAGGAGATGCTTTCTCTACGGGTCACCTGATCTCACCCATGTTTTTTATTGGGTCCGTGTTGTTCATCTGTATGTGTTCTCATTTTTTTCCCTTACTTAAGTGGTGTCCTTGTTTCTTAGTGTGTCCGATGTTACCATTGTCCATGGATTGGTCGTTCCTTTGATTGACGGTTCGGTTCTCACTTACTAAAGTATCCAGGAAAACTAAACTTGATTTGTGTATTCATTTCGTCTTCCCGGATTTGACTACCGACTTTGACATTTTCCCGGATTGAATCACCCACAGTGTGACGGGTGCTGTTAACAGAGCAGGACATGCTTACCCTTCCGGAGCACCTGATGTCACTCAGTTTCACTGGAGTTCACACTGTGAGTGCCTTTGTTCTGAATGTTGTGGTTTCTGGTTCTGTGCTTTGTGTCGGTCTGGCGTCATTGTTTTTGTGTCTAACGTCATTGTTTTCTGTGTTCTCGTTTTTGCCCTGTCTTTGAACTTCGATTTTTGTGAATTTTACCCCTTTGTTCCTTCGGTATTCTACTGCCGTTGTTTCAATTTGTTTTGTATGAGATCGGACACAAATGACTTAAATTACAGAGCTCTCTTCTGTTGTGTCAGTCGTGTGACTAGCNAAATAATATTCTTTCATGGGAATTGAGCAGATTCGTGATTCTACAAAACTTGGTGCCAGAAATCCTTTATATTTTAATACATTATTTGTGTTGCGTCCCGTCGGACGCATATTGTAATAAAATTTGCGTCCTGTCATTTATTTTTGCGTACCAGACGCGTGTTTTACGCGTCCCGTAAATCCCTTTCCTCTATCGGATTTGACTTTACTACCGGAATTGACATATTCAACACGGCGGGTGTCTAATAAGAAGCAGGTGCTTCTTAGTGTGTCCGATGTTACCATTGTCCATGGATTGGTCGTTCCTTTGATTGACGGTTGTGTTCTCACTTACTGAAGTATCCAGGAAAACTAAACTTGATTTGTGAATTCATTTCAATTTGTTTTGTATAAAAAAGAAAATGAGATCGGACACAAATGACTTAAATTACAGAGCTCTCTTCTGTTGTGTCAGTCGTGTGACTAGCAAAATTTTATTTTTACTTCGTGGTTACCCTTCAACTACATCTACAAGTACAATGTTATATTTCATGAATGTCATATATCAGTGTTTCCTTTCAAAGTCTGACCAACAAATCTTGTATGATCTTTAAGTTGTGTGCTTAAGGGGGAATTTCTTATGTAAATAGGAAGCTCATTACGCGTCCTATTCTGATGATTATGAGGGAAATTTACAATGACTAGATTCGAGAGATAAGCTGGAGAGTTTTTTGGTAAACACTTGATGAAAAAGTTATAAGTTGTTGTTTTTTCTTCCTATCTCTCATAAGTTTCATAACCAGATTCTTTTAAATTGGTATCAATACTTGTAACTTCAGTTACTATGCGAGCAGCATCGTAGTTAATTTTCCCGCTGATCTTTCAAGTACACAAAACAAGTACTGATAAATTATTGAAATGTTGTCGTTGTTGTTTCTGATTATTTTCACTTATGGTTACATTCTCGAAGTCAATTACAAAGGATGACTTTTTACGTAAAGGCTAATCTGAATATGATTGACTGTTGATGGTTGACATGTGTAACGGCGACGTTTTGATCAACAGTTTGAGAATGTTGACATTATATATAAACATTAACATTAACTTCTACTAAGGTGTATTCGACTATTATATATACACTTAAACAACGCAGTCACGCACTCGCCTTGCTATTGAGTAGATAATTAAAGCAACACACGGCTTATTAAAAGTAAATTAATACACACTGGTGTGCCTTTGTGGTCTTTAAAACACATTGTAATCATTGAATCGACTCCTCATTGTCTAAAACTTCTTTTATGTTTTGGTTTGATCTGCACTGATGAGACATAAGTTATCGAAATGCGCATATACAGAAAATAAATTAACAGTAACTTCGGTATTTTGTAATTTAGTATAATATAAGAATCGTAACAAAGCAAATCATCTCCATTGCCACCTAGCGCCATCTATAACGTATTTTCCAACTGTATTTTTATATTGTATTCCAAAACGAACAACAACAAAGATCTAGATAGAAACATGCGAATCGTGGCTTGATATCCAATTATACTGTTTTTCACATGCCAAACCTATCGTCCTCCCATCATGATTGACCTTTTTGTGTTGCCTTAAGGATTCCACAGTCGGATACGCATTTCCACATTTGCTGCAAGGAAATGAAAGAGTACATTTGTTTTCTTCACGTTAAGTTTAAAAATGAGTTTTAAGAGACGTTTTTTATACGAGCGTTTTTTTGCAGTGCTGGCATTTTTTCTATCTTTAATTCATTTTAACTTAAGGTGGCCTCTAAGTTTGATTTTCCTCTACCGGATTTGACTTTACTACCGGAGTTGACATGTTCAACACGGCGGGTGTCTTATCAGAAGCAGGAGATGCTTACTCTACCGGTGCACCTGATCTCACCCATGGTTTTTATTGGGTCCGTGTTGTTCATTTTTGTATATGTGCGTGTCTTCATTTTCTTTTCTGTGCCGTGCTCATGTTATGTCTTCGTTTCTTCGTTTTTTTCGACGTTGCCATTTTCCTCAAATTGTTCTTTTCAGACTGGCGGTTCGGTTCTCACTTACTTTCCTAAAGACTGTTGAATCCTCAATCACTTGAGCTGCATCTATACTTTAAATCCAAAGTATGCTTGTCTTTTAAGTGAAGCGTTTACCCTACCTTTGGGGAGCATATTTGACTACAGACATGGCAGAGAAATTGCTTGTCAGTGACAGTAGCGTTGGGCTTTACTTCTTGACATTTTGCTGGGTTTTGATGTACTCTGGTCTTGTGACATTGTAAATAGTCTTTTAGTGTTATTAGGACATTCGCTACATTGGTGTCGAGTATCAGTCTTAATTTCGGATTCATGTGAACCATTGATACCTGTTCCGCTCATTTCATAAACCCTGAATGTAAAAATAGTAAACGTACAAAATTTTTGTACGAAATACGGTGGTCCGAGCACATATTAATGGCAATAATCAAAGGCTTCTTCATCATTTACGAATTTCCAGAATGTAGCTCTAATAGAAGTGGTAAGTTTGAAATAGACTTGACCAGGCACAAAATTCAACAAAAGTAAGTCATTTAAGCATAAAATATAGGTCAAAGCCACAAAATTGTCTACGAATTTATATGTACTTTTCAAAGGTAATTTATAGATAGGGGCATGATAACAATGTTGAATTGCAGTTGATGAAAATATGCTTAAAAGATAAAAAACAATAAGTCACCAAGGCGTAAATTCTGATTCTAATGCAATAATTAAAACAAACGATAAGATTGGTCAAACTGACCATCAAATACTATTCTACATGCTTTGGACAAGGCTAATTTCTTAATTACCGCGTGCCAATATATAGATCAAAAATTTATTATGGATTTGTTTGATTTCATTATATAGAGGATGGTGAAAGATTGAAATTTCTCAGTGAAATGAAAGTGATAATTAACCGTGAAATTATTTTCCATAATTTCACTCTAGGAAGTGACGTCACAAAAACGTCGTCAACGTTGTTGTTAAGTAAACGTCACAGCGGATTAACACGGAAAACTTAGTTCATGAAAAGGATCTAAAATTAAACCATTAAATATGCGAGAACTGATCTATATAATAAAAACAATAACTAATCCTAGATTCTGATTATCGAAAATATTCAACTCATGATAGAAAAACACTGTAATTCACCCATGCGCTCCGCGCATTCGTGAATTACTGCTTTGTTCGATCATTCGTTGAATATTTTGCGATAATCAGAATTTCGGATTAGTTATAGTATAAGTATTAGAGTAGTGAGAACCAAATCGTCAGTCAAAAAGGAAAAATAATAATCTAACGGTGGCATCATCGGAAACAAAGACATCACATAATTACGGCACAGAGAACATACAACAAAAGCCTAATGAAAAACCATGAGTGAGATCAGGTTCGACAGCAGAGTAAACATCTCGTACTTCAATCTTAAAGGCCATCTGTCGTGTTTGACATGTCAATTCCGGCAGTAAAGTCAAATCCAGTAGAGAAAAAACAGATCCTTGTCCTTGTCTTATAAAATTTTAGTTTCTTGATATTCGGATTATTGGATGTGGTTTGTTTCCATTGATTTATTCACTTTTTTTACTTTTTGGTGACCATTTAGGGCTTGCTATATGGTGTGAGGTTCCTCACTGTGTTGAAGACCGTACGGTGCCCCTGCGTGATTTGTTTTGGGTGGTTTTAACCGGAGATGGGATGTTATCTCTTTGACATTTACCCCATTTCCTTGCTTTTTCATAGGATTCACATGTTGTAAATTATAGTACATCACCCTCGTGTGCAGCTCTGTCCTAAGTTGACTTCGGCTTTTCATTTAGATCGTTTTTGGTTGTTTGTTGTTTATCAATTTGAACACACTTTTGGGTTTATTGTCTTCCCAACGTTTTGATTTTATCTTCACCAAGAGACGAATGATGTCCATCTGCAGAGATTGAAATTTAGGTCAACATCTTTATTTTGGTATTTATATATGTATTACCATTGGGTTTCGGCAGACGGACTGTTAATCCCGAGGGTATTCACCAACACGGTATTTAGTATTTTGCTGCTGGACAGAAAACCGATTTTATTTGAAACCCAATTAAAAATACGTTCTTTACAAGTCATAGATTTAGTCATATATTAAGGTGACCGTGCATATACTGTGTTTTACTCTAGAGCAGTACAAATTGAGCTGATATAGGACTATTTTCAGTTTGACTATTCCTACACCGTGGTAAACGATTAAACAACCTTTAATTTGATTTCATGTGGAATCTGTATATCTACAAGTGTTATATAGACAATATATAGTTGGTGTCTTTAAATATCAACTGTATTTGTACGAGGCTCAGAAACAGATTGACGTGCGAGATTTTGGCGAGCATTTCAATCTGTTTCGTGCCGAGTACAAATGCATTTGATATCTAAAGACACTAATTATATATTGTTTTTATCCTGCAATACATAAAACAACATTATTTTATGCGAAATATAATATAAAAAAAAGATTTTTTGGTGATTTCTGTGTGTCCATAAATACCGGAAGTGGGCGTGGCTTAAATCGATATCCTGTATAGTGTACAAGATATAGCTGTGCAGGATACAGCAAGGGAATATACGTAGGGCTTTATATGTATAGTAAAAGCTACCATTGCAGGATAAAAGTTTTTCAATGTTGTTTAGTTAAAAGGCATTCCCTGGCAAATAGGGTTAATAACAAAATCACCACACAGAATTGTAAGAGCCAAAGTCCATAATACAAAAAGACAATTCATGTGGAAAACATCCTGAAAATTGTCGACCGCATTAGTCATTACTTGGTACAGGCATTTCAAAAGAAATAATGGATTAAAGCGGTTTTATGCACGTCAAACCTTTCTTTCCATTGCGGTAGTGACCGGTAGCAACTAAATAGCAATTGCTACCGAGAGGTCGTAGACGGTGACATATATATTTTAGATTTTAGTTTTATTTCATATTTTTATTTTGTTGTTCTACGTGCACGATAGCTATACAAACCTTCTTATTCTGTCTAATTTAAAAGAAACGACCATCCCAATAGTTAGTAATAGATTTATGGAAATTTACTGTTTTTATCAAAATTCTAATCCCTTAAAATTACTACGGCTTCATTCTGTGTATGGCACTCGGTAGATGTCCTTAGTGCTTGATTTTGCTTCCTATCTCGGTATTTTTGGTATCGAGTACTTCTTTTTTGAATATTTTTTGGATTATTGCTTTCCACGTTGTTTGATTCTAGAGCTGCTGATGAGGGGTTACCCCTTGAAACACGTGTACAGCATAACAAAATTTTACTGTTCATGATGCAACTTTGGTATTTTTGTATTTTTAAACCATTGGACCGATGCAACTGCTGGTTGACCTGAGGTCCCCGGGGTATTCACCAGTCCAATAGTCAGACTTGTCTGACACGAAAATTTACCTTGCGTTTTATGGAAATTTACTGTTTTTATCAAAATTCTAACCCCTTAAAATTACTACGGCTTCATTCCGTGTATGGCACTCGGTAGATGTCCTTAGTACTGGATTTGGCTTCCTATTTCGGTATTTTTGGTATTGAGTACTTCT
>MJUU01058304.1:33840-54975 GCA_002080025.1 Modiolus philippinarum
TTATAGAAGTAGAAGTTGTATTAGACAATATAAATGAAAATGACAATTCTGTGGAACTTATAGAAGTAGAAGTTGTAGCAGACAATATAAATGCCATACATGGACTGAAGCCGTAGTATTTTTAAGGGAATAGAATTTTGATAAAAACAGTAAATTTCTATAAAACGCAAGGTAAATTTTCGTGTCAGAAAAGTCTGACTATTGGACTAGTATATACCCTCGGGGACCTCTGGTCCACCAGCAGTAGCAACTTCAGCTTCTATAAATTTCACAGATCTGTCATTTTCATTTATATTGTCTACTACAACATCTGCGTCTACATGTATGTGCTCTACGGAACAACGGCAGTAGAATACCGAAGGAACAAAGGGGTGAAATTCACAAAAATCGAAGTCCAAAGACAGGGCAAAAACGAGAACACAGAAAACAATGACGTTAGACACAAAAACAATGACGCCAGACAGACACAAAGCACAGAACCAGAAACCACAACATTCAGAACAAAGGCACTCACAGTGTGAACTCCAGTGAAACTGAGAGTGACATCAGGTGCTCCGGAAGGGTAAGCATGTCCTGCTCTGTTAACAGCACCCGTCACACTGTGTGTGATTCAATCCGGGAAAATGTCAAAGTCGGTAGTCAAATCCGGGAAGACGTGAATCTAGCTGAAAATGTCCACTTTCATTTGGAATCGTTATTTCATTTTCAGACGACGAAATTAACTGTTACTAACATTTACCCCTACATACGAAGTCAGCTTTAATCTCCTTTATTATGTTCAATAGTTTTGGATTGTCCGCCATGATACGGTGAAGAATGAAGTCACTAACTTCAGACAAAGAAAATGAACTTTTGCTCACTTCATTGTCACAATAGTCCGCGTTTACATCAAGTATATTTTGTTCACAACTTTGTTTATTACTTTTATTTTACTTTCCTTTAAACATTGAAGTGGTTATATTGTATGATTTCCACGTGACCGATAATTTCGCAACCCAATTCTATATTTTCATTTAAGATGCTATCTCGAAAAGATGGTATATCCGTGGTTAAGGTGTTAGGGTGGTAATCCTGCAGACAGCACTAAATCATTGTTTTGAATCCCATCACAGACAAGGCATTTTTCACGGTTTAAAAAGTAAATACATGTAGAGAGCATACCTCAGATATAACAACAATGAACATATCATGAAGCTGAAATTATGTATCGAGATATTTTTGTGTGTTTTTTTTATTGTTTTTGTCTGGTAATTATATACATTATACTAACGTAGGTTGAGTACAATTATTGTTTTCATACTCGTTACAAAGGAGACAAGCCGATGCACTTTTATCGTACATATATCTGAATACATTATTTAAAGGGTTTTGAAAAACACTGATACTTGAAGATGTTAGGCTATTAGGACGTTTTGAAAAAATAAGGGTTTGGTTAGTTTTTACTTTAGGTAAATGCTCGATGCATTATGTATAGAATCTCAGTCTATACTTTCTAGTCTGGTCTTAAAAAAGAAACTGAAAAATGCACTTGGTAACCGTATAACAGTAACTGGAAAGTACATGAAAACCTATACAAAACGCTTTGTTTTGTCATTTTAATAATGGACGTGAAATATTTACCAGACTTTTCCTGCTTGAAAATTCTGCTTTCATAGGACTAGATTTCCGGAGCCATAGTGGATATATGACGGTGTAAAAGTTTATTTCTGATCTCTTTACTGATAAAAATATATAAATATGACTTTAAGTAAAGTCCTAACGGTATGTATGTACTTTGCCGTATTGTAATTTTTTCAACCAAAAATGAGGATATGTGTAATGCTAAAATCAATATTGGTTGAAATTTTATAAAATGTTCGTTTACAAAAAAATATGTTTCCCTTATAAATACAATTTGAATACCGATATCATAATCGTTATACTATTCTGCGAATGGAAATAACTAATTTACCGAACAGAGTTGTCAAGAGACAAAAAGACAAATCAGGTGGAAACCACCGGACAAAACGGTCTTTACTTGGTACAAATGGTAAGTTAACATGGTTAATGACGAACTCCAACCTCCCTTGCCATTGCGGTAGTGTCCGATAGCACCCCAATAGCAATTGCTATTGAAAGGTCATAAACATTTAAAAGATACGAATATCCCAGTATTTGAGGTTTATAATTATCACTGTTTGAGTCTTAAGGAATAATACATGGCAAAATCCATATCAGATGTCTTCGGCCCTCTAGGTGAAATTGGGTTCCCAGGTTGATACTTTTCTGATATCGATTTTACGTTGCTTTTTATAGAAATTTACTGTTGATATCAAAATTCTAACCCCTTAAAAATACTACGGCTTCATGCCGTGTATGACACTCGGTAGATATCCTTACTACCGAATTTGGCATCCTTTTTTGGTATTATTGGTAATGAGTACTTTTTTCCGACTTTTTTGGGGATAATGGCTTTCCATACTATTTGTTTCTTAAGCTGCTGGTGAGAGGTTACTCCTTGAACACGTGTACAGCCTAAAAAAATTTACTGATTATTAGGCAACTTTGGTATTTTTGTATTTTTTTCTACGGCGTCTGTGGACAGCATAACTTTGGTTCTAGCGGACAGATCATTTTCTTATTTCAGTATGAGGTTTCTTAGCACCAGCTTTATCCCGGGTTTCAATTTCGGGTTTATGGCCTCGCTCGTTTCAGAAAAAGGGACCAAAAAGGGTAAAAAGAGAAAGTATATCGTCTATGTAGCGGAAGCTGAAATTAAAGGTATGGGCTAAATGTTTTTGTTTTCTTTGTATAAGTCCTTGATAAAACTTTGCCGCGTACGAGTAAAGCAAAAGGTCAGCTGAAAGCGGTGCACAGTTAGTTCCCATAGGAATCCCTATTGTCTGTTGGAAAACACGACCTCCAAATTCGACAAAAATATTGTCGATCAAAAATTCTAACATTTTGATTACGTCAGTCTCAGTGTACTTCTTGTTTGAATCTGGTTCTTAACAAAATATGTCTTGTCTTTCCCTGTAACTAAATAGGTGTATCTGCGTTAGAGTGCAGAAACATTGATGTATTAAATCTGCAATTACTGCTTTCAGTTCATTGTGTGGCAGGGTTGTAAGAAGAGTAGAAAAGTCAAAGGTTTGAATGCTATGGCAATGGGTAAGACTAATTCATACAAAACATATAAGATAAATACTAAATATTTTTATAAAATATCTCATGAACTGAATTCGAAATGAAATAACTGCTCCCTGTAACAATAATAGTTTGTGGTATTTAGTTAGATCTTTGGTAATGAGTCGAAAGAGAAACAATTCTTCCCAAAATAAATACCACAGACCATAGACCTAATAAACCTTCGTTTGTTTACTAAGGCGTTAATTATCCCGGCACTTTCTGAAGAAAGTTCGGGGATATTATTTTCGCTTCAGTCTGTCCGAAACGATGTGACGCGAACTACTCCTACATTTTTAGAATTTGGGATTTAATCTTGTCATAGAATTGTTGCACATATGCTGTAGATGCGCAATAAGCTTTCGGATTTTTGAAATTGGTGTTACTGCAAACAAGAGGCCCAAGATGTCGTTTTTGACACACGCTGCATGTGACGCGAACTCCTCCTACAGTTTTAGATGTAGGGATTAAATTTTGTTATAGAATTGTTGCACAGTCTTCAGATGCGCAATAAGCTTTCGGATTTTTTATCTTTATCTTGGTTCAAACAATAGGCCTAAGAAGTCAATTTTGACAAAGGCACCAAAAGATGTGGATTTTAACACATGTGGCATGTGACACAAATTCCTCCTACATTTTAGGATTTAGGGATTCAATCTTTATGCCGAATTGTTAGATATAGTCTGTAGATCTGCAATAAGCTTTTGGAAATTTGGTTCCGGTTCCATGTTCCTGAAAGTCTCAATGACGACTTATTTTTTGAAATTCTACCTTGCAACTGTACTTAAATTAATTGTGTAGTTTTGGACGAACATTTTCATCCGTTGGATTTCAAAAATATTTGATTCTAATTTTGGTAGATTTCCTGAAAGTCTCAAAGACTACTCATTTTTTGGAATTCTACCAAGCAACCATACCGGTTTACAAGCGCACCGGGAAATTTTTCCTTTGACTGTCACCGCGTTCAACGGAACATTCGAGGTGTCTGTTATTTGAAGTGCGGGTGTATGTTTCGAAGCGAAGGATTGACCGACAATGCAAGTTCATTTTCATTTATAAACATAAGGCACACAGTTTTGTTAAAACTATTACTGCACCGAATGAAGGTATCATCATAGTTTATAAAACTTATGAGACATTTAAAATATATGCTCTAGGTGTTGCAAACATTCGAGCCCAACTTCAGAATCGGGTGTGAAAAACTGACATCACTAATTTTTCACCTGTAGTTTGCAACCAAAAGCTTATTGGTACCGAATGATTGATTGAAAAATTTGTTATTATAAGAAAAACTGATTTGTCTGACGTCAAGGTGCCAGACAGCCTTAGAATTAGAAAATGCACATCCAGTGAGGCGTCCGGTCAGTCAAAAGAACAAACAATTCATGGACAAAGGCAATATTGGAAACACTAAGAAATAAGGACACCACTTAAGTACGGGACAAAAAAAAGAAAATGAAGACGAAGATGAAGACCAACAATAAAAGCGTTGTTCCTTTGCTTGTTTTTACCATTTATTTGTAGACTTTGCCTCATGTGCATTTACTCCATATCCTTTCATTCAACACATACAGATGAACAACACGGACCCAATAAAAACCATGGGTGGCCTTTCATTCAACACATACAGATGAACAACACGGACCCAATAAAAACCATGGGTGGGATCAGGTGTACCGGTAGAATAAGCATCTCCCGCTTCTTATAAGACACCCGACGTGTTGAACATGTCAACTCCGGTAGTAAAGTCAAATCCGATAGAGGAAAATAAACTTTAGTTGTAGAGGGAAAGATCTGTTGTCATCTTGGAAACAGATATCCCAAAACGATCCACATGATCGTGATGTCGGCCGTAAAACTTTTGTAGTGGTGGCTTTAAGTTTCTGGTAACGTACCCTTGCTTAAGTGGTCTATTTGGAAGCAACTTTGCTCTATCAAGGAATTTCCTCTAACGAACACAAGCCCTTGAATAAACTCCATATGCTGGTGCTTTTGGAATGTTGCTACAAAGAAAAGGGAAGTTGACTATTTGAAAAGTGAATTTATCGCGTTTGTCGGACAACCTAGTTTGTAATGTACCTCTGTTGTAAATTTCAAGATGACGGTCAAGGAACGAGGCCGATGGGGGAACTATCTGTAGTATCCTTAATTTCAAGCTCTTTTGGATAAATAAGATGAAGAAAATCACCAAAGCGTAGGTCGTTTAGTGATAAAATATCATGTATATAACAGAAGTTGAAATTAAAGGACTGGGCCAATTTTTGTCTTTATTTTGAAGAAGCCCTTCATTGAATTCTGCCTCATAAGAATGGAGAAACAGATCGTCTAAAAGTGGTGCACATTTTGTGTCTATTTAAATTCCGATAGTCTGTTGAAAAACAAGTCCTCAAACATTTTAATCACTTCTTCCTCTGTATTTTTTCTGTGATGTGAGTCGTATTTCACAAAGTATGCTTGTTCTCTGTCTATTACAATGTGCTTATATCTTCGTTCGCCATTCGTACGGGAGAAACATCTATGATTTATATCTTTCAGTTGAGATTTCAGTTGTTCATGAGGGATGGTAGTATAAAGTGTGGAGAAGTCAAAAGTTGTAATGCTGTTACAATGCGATAATGATCTTGCAGGGATTTACCTCCGCTTCTGTCAGGTGGGGTCCCAGGGACCCAACTTAATATTTTCCTGGGTCTTTCTGGGTCCGATGATGTCACATAATGTTTTCTTGATTAATTAGTGTAAGTTTTACGTCCAGTAAGCATTATTATGCTATAACAGGACGAAAGCCAGTTAATAAATTCAAAAAATTACACACACAAAGAGTAATACAGGTGGAAGAGGCAAGAGAGGTAAGGAGTTGTGATTGGAGGAATAAATTTCCTGCTCCTACCCATTTCATCAATTTTCCTGTCAAAACAAAATGGGTAGGGGCAGGAAATTAAGCCTTCTATATACGACTCCCAGCAAGTCTGCACTTGAACAAAAATTAAAGAATGGGTCTTGATACTGAACGAGATTTCGCGTTTCTGCACACTGTTTGGCTACAATAGTTCGTGCTTAGGCTTTCCGTACTATGACTTGATTATCATGCATGGACGGGGCATTTCCCTATTTACCATCTGCGAACGCACCCGGCAGCTCTGTAGGCGGAGTTGCTGAATACCAGTTCAGGTGCCGGGTGTATTTAACATAAGCGCAAAGATACATTGCATCATGTTGATAATGTGCAAGTTTAAAAAAATATAAGTTTGTGGTGTGTCTTTATTTCTGTATTTACCTCCCGCCCGAACACAAATGTCATGATGACGCCAAATCAATCCGGATGTCATGTTGACGCCAAATCAATCCGGTCATTCTGGAACTGTCGTTTTTTCGACTTTGTTTGACTAATAATGGTAACATCAAAGGGATTCCAGAAAATGAATCTAAAGATAGAAACAAATTGTTTTAGAGAGTCTCTCCCTAATCTTGAATTTCAAATAGTATTCTTTCATGGCAATTGAGCAGATTTGTGATTCTACAAAACTTGGTGCCAGATATCCTTAATATTTTAATACATTATTTGTGTTGCTTCCCGTCGGACGCAAATTGTAATAAAATGTGTGTCTTGTCACCAGATGCGTGTTTTACGCGTCCCGTAAATCCATGTGATTCTTGATTTTAGGATGTCAAGCAGATCTTTACAGTTTTTATTAATATTCACATTTCATTTACACCACTTCTTGAAAAGCTAGTATCGCAGTATTTTTGAATGCCCTCTATTACGACTGACAAGATGGGGGTTAAAAGCATAGAAACAAGGAAGGGAGATCGGGTCTTCATCTTTGGTTGAAATCCCAAAGCAAAGCAAAACAGATTTATGGTTATGTAAATATCTAATTACAGTAAATCTCATATTTGCTGGTGCCAGCAGTTTGACCGCCGAAGAAAATGTAGAAATATTTTTGAGCTGTCCAATTATTTATTAGAAACACACATCGATTTACATAAATTTTCAGTCAAGTTCATTTCCTCCAGTTAATTTGTTAAAATCTTAAATATTATTATTTATACAACTTTTCCTTTCTTCTGACTCTAACTCATACCCTGCTTTTGTTCGGTATTTTTATATTCTAAATTGTAATTTAAATATTATTTGTGTTTTTTGTCATTTTGTGAACTTATGTATATAACTTTATACTTGGAGAGAACAATTTTAATGTTGTATAACTTGTGTCAAATCCCTTTTGCTTTTTTGCAAATAAAATAAGTTTAAATCAAGTAAATCAAATCAACCCTAACCGAATACATAAGCCATATTCCTAACTTAGTACTACTGTGGTAAATGGACAAAATCATCCTATGACCCGGCGTTTTATTTTTAAATCAATCGCATAATTCAAATAAACGGGATCTCATATTGCGTAATATTTTAAAGATATTTAATATTTTTTATAAGATACATGTATTTTATATATTTTATGAGAATTCTTATAAATCCTATTCATAAGATATCTCGATTCTTTTATAAGATATCTTATTAATAGAAAAAAAGGGAAACGGGGAATGTATCAAAAGTATATGTTATATCTTATATAATTTTATAAGATATCTAATAAAGTTTTTAAGACATCTTATAAACTATTTTTCTAAGATATTTCATAAAGTTCAAATAATATCTTATAAATTAAATATCTTATAAAGTGTATTGGATATCTTATGAACTTTATGAAATATCTTAAAATAGACATAAATATAAATTCGGCCTGCCATAGTCGTCTGCTTCTTTTGAAAGGTATCATTCCACCATTGATTTTTCCCTATTTGTCTTCGTTAAATTGGTCATTTTCTAAGAAACATAGCACATTTACTGTCGTTTCAAATAAAGCGATACTTTTTACCTAATTAATTATGTATATAATGAGCCTCCACAAAAATTTTGAGGGCAACTTTCATTTAATATAAGAAAATGCACTCCACCGGAAGTATACTACTATCAAAAATCAACTTTCACTTTCACTGCCAACCCGTGAAATAGTCATTTTATTGTTTTTACCAAAACAAATTTATTACAACTGATAGGAATAAAATAAAAACTTTTTTTGGTACCTAAGATGTTCAGCTTTCAAATAGTATGCAATTTAATTACATTGGATACAAAACTATTTCAATCATCCCATAGACATATCCATACTCCATTGATATTGATTAATTGATTGATTGATGTTTTACTCCATTGATAAAGTACTATTTTAACATGCAGCCTGTGTGGAAGAATTCCCTTTTGGTGGTATGATACCTTCGCGGTTGTCATCAGAGGTGTTTTTATCTATGACATCATGGGGGCGCAATACAGGTTAGGCGACACGATTTTGTCATGTGATGAGGCTATGCAATACGGGGCTTAAGCCGGGGGTTTAAGTCAACAATGTTCATATAGGATTGAAATCCTATTCTGTATCATTTATTCAAAACTTGTGATAAATATAAAAAGATAATTCTCAGTTTTCACTTAAGGGTGGAAAAATGGTCTCTCAGATCGAATAAAGGCTTCTTTTGTTTGGGATATACGGTAACTTTATGCATATTTTATATATCACTCGTGGCACGTAGGGTAAAAACGACCTTACAGAAAACCTTGTGAGTTGGTATAATTCGTGGGAAGTACATTTATTCTTTGCAAACAAATAAAATACGCCTAAATTAAGATGAAGCCTTTAAGCTATCTGGGACATTAAGGATTTTTATTGAATCGTATCTTTAAAAGATGATGCTCAAGAAATGTTCCTCAAATTACCTATATTCCTAACGTGTTGCCATACATTTATCCTGAATAGGAAAAAAAACCGAAGAGCAACATGATATAGAAAGGTTGTTTTTTATTAATCGTTAATAATTTTAGTAGTGTAAATAAAGGTATAGGCCCTCTTGATCTCTCTTGAAGACCCTCAGGCGACATCAAAATGTAGACAGGAATAAAAGCCCTATCCTTGATAAACTGGAATTTTCTATGTATCGTGTGCGTTTTTGTCACATGTACATTCACTCTATATTCTTTAATTTTTTTCAATGAACTTCAGCTAACTTTTCCTTAAATAATTCAAAACCCATTCCCATCAGTTTGTGAACAATTAACAACGTACACTGTAAGGTTTAGTTAAGCCTTTTGGGTTACTAAGAGATGTTCCACAACTGAATTTGTTTTCGTATAAAGCTCACTTGTCTATTACAGACGTTCATTAGTCAACAATAGAATCACTACAACTGTAGACGTAATATTCGCTGTAATTCGACAGGTTGTTGCACCCTATTCTAGATGAAATGATACGAGAAAAAGATGGAGAAAGTCTGATGACCTTGCTACTAGTTTGTCTTTTATTCAGATTATATCTGTCAGGCAATGACCCAAAAATAAAACAGAAAATAACAGCTACGTTTTCCGAGATTTACGAGTTATAATTCAATCAAAACAATGTTGCTGGGTTCCTTTGAAGTATGATGGTGATGTTAAAATTGTTTTATACGTTTTTTTTAAGATCCAGTGAACAAGAGTCATATTTCAATATCTGGAGTAAATTATAAGTATAACTTTTTATACACCCGTCGAAAGACAGACGTATTGTGGTATATCCTCCGTCCGTCCGTCCGTTAAGTTCTTGGTTTCCGGAGATTTTTTCTGTAACCGCTTGACATATTGATTTCATTTTTGGTATATGAGTATATCTAGGTGAGATACAGACCAAGTTCGAATTTAGTTCCGGTTGGTTGATTTTGTACAAAGTTAAGATCCCTGGATTCAGTGAAGTTTTGAAAAATATAGGTTTCCAGAGTTTTTTTTTCTTTAACCGCTTGACATATTGATTTGATATTTAATATATGAGTATATCTAGGTAAATTACAGATCAAGTTCGAATTTAGTTCCAGTTGGTTGATTTTGTACAGAGTTATGGCCCTTGGATTTCATGAAAGTTTTGAAAATAAAGGTTTCGAGAGTTTTTTTTGTAACTGCTTTAAATATTGATTTCATATATAGTATATGAGTATGTCTATGTCAGATACAGATCAAGTTTGAATTTGGTTTCGGTCGGGTGATTTTGTGCAGAGTTATGTCCCTTAGACTTGGTGAAATTTTGAATAAGATAGGTTTCCAGAGTTTTATTCTTCAACAGCTTGACATATTGATTTGATATGTGGTATATGAGTGCATATAGTTGAGATACAGATCTAGTTTTAGTTTAGTCCTGATTAGTTGATTGTGTACAGAGTTACAGCCCTTGGACATAGTAAATTTATGAAAAACATTAGTTTCTTCACCTTTTCTTTACAATGCCTTAATATGTTGATTTGATATATATTATTTGATTGTATGTTTGAAAATTACTGATTAAGTTTAAATTTGGTTCCTGTTGAATGAGTTTTGTAAACTTTTATGGCCCTTGGATTCCATATTTTTTTTGAAAATTATTTTTTTGCACCTTTCTATGCATTAACTTTACATATTAGTTTGATATTTGTTGATCAGGTGTACCGGTAGAGTAAGCAATTCCTGCTTATTATAAGACACCCGCCGCGTTGAACATGTCAACTCCGGTAGTAAAGTCAAATCCGATAGAGTAAAAACAAACTTTAGTTTAAGAGGGAAAGATCTCTTGTCATCTGGGAAACAGATATACCCCGTAACGATCGACAAGATTGTGATGTCGGCCGTTAAACTTCTGTAGTGATGACTTAAGTTTTTGGTAACGTACCCTTTGCTTAAGTAGTCTATTTTTAAGCAACTGGGCTCTATCAAGGAAGTCGCTGTATCGACCAGAAGGCCTTGAATAGCGAATGAGTTGTGAGATGTAAACTCCATATGCTGGTGCTTTTGGAATGTTGCCACAAAGAAAAGGGAAGTTTACTAATGGAAAAGTGAAGTCATCGCGTTTGTCATACAACCTAGTTTGTAATGTACCTCTGTTGTCAATTTCAAGATGAAGGTCAAGGAACGAGGCCTATGTGGAAGTATCTATAGTATCCTTAATTTCAATTTCTTTTGGATAAATGAGATGAAGAAAATCACCAAAGCGAGGGTTGTTTAATGATCAAATATCTTTATAACGGAAGCTGAAATTAAAGGACTGGGCCAGTTTTTCGTCTTTATTTTGAAGAAGCCCTTCAATGAATTCTGCCTCATAAGAGTGGAGAAACAGATCGGCTAAAAGAGGTGAACAGTTTGTGCCTATTGGAATTCCGATTGCTGTTGAAAAACAAATCCTCCAAACTGGACAAATATATTGTCAATCAGAAACTCTACCATTTTAATCACTTCTTCCTCCGTGTATTTTTTCTGTGATTCTGAGTCGTATTTCACAACATATGCTAGTTCTCTGCCAATGACAATGTTCAAATGACAAAGTTATGGGATGAAGGCAATCTAATTAAAATTAGATCCCCGCACTTGCTTCTCCTTTTCCAACTTCTCCCACGCCGCGACAAGTCAGAAAAGGGGAAGCAAGTGCGGAGATCTAATTTAATTAGATTTTGATAAGGTTATTTTGTGTTGATATTTTGTGACAATCTAAGGGAAAACATGAAAACCTCATAAAATTGTTATCTCATAAAATGCATAGGTGTTCAACGGGGCACCTCGTATATCCAAAATTCTCTGAATCTATAACAAATTAACAAAGTGCAAGAGAGGCATATGGAGGCATAAAAGATTAATTGATTGATTAGTTCGAGTTTAACGTCCAATGAGCAATATTTCAGCTACCTTAGGACAAGAACAAGTTAATCAATTAAAAAAATTGTAAGTAGAAGAAGAAAGAAACAAAGGTGGAAGGAATAACCGGGGCAACAACTTTTGGTTTCCACTGAAAAAAGGGGAGAAATGGGTAGGGGCAGGAAATTTAGCTTTCCATACGACACCCAGTGCATGTGCTCACTTTAGAGAAATATAGCAAGGGTCTTTATCCTGCATGGAGGGTGGCGTTTCGCCACACAGTTTGGCTACAATGATTCGCGGTCAGGCTTTCCGTATGTTGACCCGACTACCCCGCATAGACAGGGCATTCCCCTATCCACCGACTGGGGACTCGCCGGCAGTTCTGTAGCTAAAGCCCTTGCAAACCGATTCATGGAGAGACTTAATAGACTACGAAATGCTAACACAACAGAGTCCAAGGCAGCATGGAAATATTAAACTAGAGGTTCAGAGACTAAGCTTGTATCGCTCACCTGACAAAATGCTTCTATGCCATGCATGGCCAAAAATAATGTTTTTCACCATTGGGGTCTAATGTTTAGCTATTTTCCTTATTGGCCCCCGTGTTTTCTGACTGATATTATTGAAATAAGTAATCTTTGCTAAGGACCTTTTATTTATCATTCCAATACAGTTCAGTTAAATTTGCTTGAATAGTTTCAGAGAAGATAAAAACGATGATTTATTCATGGGCTACAATGTTAAACTATGTTCCGCGTTGGCCACAATGAAATGAGCAATTTTCGTATAGCACCTTCCGTACATCATACCTGTAAACTTTGGTTGAATTTGCTTCAGCAATTTCAAAGGAGATAATAAAAAATGATTTTTACCCTTTATCCTAATGTTTAACCCAAGTTTCACACTGCCGGTCATGTTTTCAATCTGATCTGAACAAAATGGGCAGTCTTTGTAAAGACCTTTAGGACATCAGTCCTGTAAAGTATGGTTGTATTTGCTTCTGCTGTTATAAAGGAGATGATGAAAATGCGATTATTCCCATTGTGTCTAATGTTGAACCAAAATTCTGTGCTGGCGGTCATTTCTTGTCGGATCGGAACAAAATGAACAATCTTTTAAGGTCATTTACTACGTCATTCCCACTACGTTATTCCCCTGAAATGTGGTTGAATTTGCTTTAGTGATTTAAGAGGAGATGTAAATGTGATTTTTTTCAACAGGGTCCAATGTTAAACCTAAGTTCGTTGCTGGATGCCATGTATTTTATCGGATCGGAACGAAATGAGTAATCTTTGTAAAGGACCTTCAATACATCATTCCTCTAAAGTTTTGTTAAATTTGCTTTTGTAGTTACATAGAAGAAAATGAAAATGTGATTTTAGCC
Organism: Modiolus philippinarum; assembly: GCA_002080025.1. NCBI lineage: Eukaryota > Metazoa > Mollusca > Bivalvia > Mytilida > Modiolidae > Modiolus > Modiolus philippinarum. The sequence goes on from MJUU01058304.1 coordinate 47,073, forward strand.
ATAGTTTCCAATGTAAAACTATGTTCAGTGCTGGCCACCATATTTTTATCGGATCTCAAAGAAATGAGCAATCTTTGCTTAGGTCCTTTAGTACATCATTCCTGTAAAGTTTGATTGAATTTGTATCAGTGGTTTCAGAGGAGAAGACAAAATGTTATTTTCCCATAGAGGCCAATGTTAAACTGGCGGCCATGTTTTGTATCGGACAGAAACATAACGAACATTATTTGTTAAGGACCTTTAGTTCATCATTCCTGTTATGTTTGTTTGAATTTGCTTAAGGGGTTTCAGGGTTCAATGATAAACCTAAGTTCCGCTCTGGCGGTCATGTTTTTGTAAGATCGAATCAAAATGAGTAATCCTTGTCAAGGTCCTTTAGAACGTTATTCCTGAAAAGTTTGGTTGAATCTACTTAAGGGTTTCAGAGGATAAAATGAAAAGGGCCCAATGTTAAATCTATGATCCGCGCTGGTCGCCAAGTGTTTTTTGTCGGATCGCATCAAAATGCGCAATCTTTTTGAAGGACCTTTAGTTCATCATTCTTGTAAAGTTTGGTTGAAATTGCGGCAGGGGTTTCAGAGGAGAAGATGCAAATGTGATTTTTCCCGTAGGGTCCAATGTTAAACCGAAGTTCCTGGCTGGCCGCCATGTTTTTGTCGGATTCAATCAAAATGAGCAATCTTTGTTACGGTCATTTAGTATATCAATCCTTTAAAGTTTTGTTGAATTTGCTTCAGTGGTTTCAGAGAAGATGAAAACGTTATTTTCACATATGGTCCAATGATAACCTATGTTCCGTGCTGGCGGCCCTGTTTTTTTCGGATCGGAACAAAATGATCTATCTTTGTTAAGGACCTTTAGTACATCATTCCTGTATAGTTTGGTTGAATTTGCTTCATTAGTTTCAGAAGAGCAGATGAAAATGTGATTTTTCCAATAGGGTCCAATGTTAAACCTAATTTCCGCCCTGGCGACCATGTTTTTTATCGGATCAGAACGAAATAAGCATCTTTGTAAAGGATCTTCCATACATCATTCCTGTAAAGTTTGGTTGAATTTGCTTAAGTGGTTTCAGAGAAGATGGAATTATGAAAAGTTAACGGAAGACGGCCCAGTGATGGCAATAGCTCACACTGGGTCAGGTGTGCTCAAAAATGAGCAAAGCAAAAATTAGAAAAAACTGTATGGCGCTAATTTTCAATATATACTTACACTTACTATGATGTATTAACAAATATTAACGTTGAAGGCCCGTGGTAACTTTCAGATGCAGATCAACAAATAAAGCATTGTTCCATTGCTTGGTTTACCATATTTTAGTCTCGTGAAAATTTATTCCATATCCTATAATTGGAGCAAATGTTAAAGAAAAGTGCTTAGATCTTTAAGAGTTGTAGTTTATAATACAGGTATAACTAAAAATAAACATATTATGGAGTAAATATTAAAATGATAAAAATATAATAAATACAAAATATCTGGAGCATTTAGGACAACAAGTGTGGTTGAATAGTATCAAGCCATTTTGGAAGACATGTGGATAATGCTATCATTGTGATGCCATACACACGGTCACCAGACAAAAAACGATAATCCCTATGTATCGACTATTATTCACAGGTAAAACGAAGATATGAGCATAGGGATATTTCATTTCTAAGCCACTTTACAATTTAATGGCGATAAATAGTTCCAATTTTTATTTATTATGTGAGAACCCCGGTAATCTCACCACAGACAATATGTGAACAAATCTCCACTTTTTAGCTCACCTGGCCTAAAAGGCCACATGAGCTATTGCCATCACTTGGCGTCCGTCGTCCGTCCGTCGTAAACTTTTTCAAAAATCTTCTCCTCTGAAACCGCTAAGCCAATTTTAACCAAACTTGGCCTGAATCATTACCAGGGTATCTAGATTTAAAATTGTGTTTAATTAGTCCGAGGTCCAAACAACATGGCTGCTGTTACTAAAAATAGCACATAGGGGTAAACTGCTGTTTTGGGCAAATAACTCAAAAACCATTACAGATATCAAAAATCTGACATGGGGTAAAGTTGATCAGCATGACAAGATCTATCCCCCTGCAATTGTGAGGAAAATCAGAAAACCCGAGTTATAGCCCCTTTTTGCGAATTTTTTTAAAATTTTGAATTTTTTTATTTTTTATCAAAAAAACTATAACAGATAGAGGTCAACTTTAAATTGCAAAAACGTTTAGCTTATCAAGATCTACCCACCTAGAAATTTTGAAGAAAATCTGCTCATGTGCATTTACTTCATGTCCTTTCATTGTTTATCAGTGTAAAAGATCTTTGAATGTGTTTTCCATTATATAGGGTCCAATGTTAAACTGCTGACAGCCATCTTGGATGAGGTGCTGGCATGTCAGACTTCTTTCATTATGAAGATAAAATATAGTCCTTGACAAGCTGCACATTTTTTAATTATAACTTAACCTCTATCTCAAATGATTTTTGAAATATTAGGTAAAATGTATAAAATAACAAAAATTTGAACAATAAAGGGCAATAACTCCTATATGGGTATTCAGATTTTCTTCCAAATTTCAAGCGAAGTAGATCTTGATATGCTGAACATTTTTAAAATTTAAAGTTGACCTCTAACTGTTATATTTTTTTGATAAAAACTTTAAAAATTTAAATTTTGAAATTTTTTATGGAAAAGGGCCAATAACTCCAAAACCGGATAATTGATTTTCTTCAAAATTGCACACTCGGTAGATCTTGTCATGATGATCACTTTTCCTTATCAGATTTTTGATATCTGTAATTAATTTTGAGTTTTTTGAATTTGTTTCCCCATAGAGTCCAATGTTGAACTAAGTTGTCCGCTGGCAGCCATCTTGGATCTGATGGGAACTTGCAGGACACATATTTCAAAGGGGACCAAGTATGGTTCCAATGGCCAAGTAGTCTGAGAGGAGAAGATCTTTGAATGTGTTTTCCTATATGGTCCAATGTTAAAAACTAATTTCCCCCGCTGGCGGCCATCTTGGATGAGGTCCACAACTTCCATCATGAACATAAAATGTAGTCCTTGACATACTAAACATTTTTGCTTTAAATCTTAACGTCTATCTCAAATCTTTATTGAAATACAAGGAAAAATGTATAAAGTTACAAAACAATTAATCAAAAAAGGACAAGAACTCCTCTATATGTAGTCAGATTTTCTTCAATTTCTAGGTGGGTAGATCTTGATAAGCTAAACATTTTTGCAATTTAAAGTTGACCTCTATCTCATGTGCATTTACTTCATGTCCTTTCATTGTTTATCAGTGTAGTCATTTTATTATTTGCCAATTTTATTAATAAATTTTAATAATTTCATAATGGGTAGAAAAAAATGGAACATTTTTGAGAACATTGTTCTTTTTAATTTGATTTAAGCAATCCTATTTTTCAATATATGCAATCAGGGATGATGTACTTATTTTAAACTTTTCATTTTTAGCTCCCCTGGCCTAAAAGGCCATGTGAGCTTTTGCCATCACTTTGCGTCCGTCGTCCGTCTGTTCGTCAACAATTTCAAAAATCTTCTCCTCAGAAACCACTGGGCCAAATGTAACCAAACTTGACTTGAATCGTCACCAGGGTATGGCTTCTCAAGACTGTGTTCGATTAGTCGGCTGGTCAAACAACATGACCGCCATTGCTAAAAAAACATAGGGGTAAATTGCAGTTTTTGGCTAATAACTCGAAAACCGTTACAGATATCAAAAATCTTACAGGAATGAAAATGATCAGCATGATGAGATCTACCAACTGTGCAATTTTGAAGAAAATCTGAAAACTCATCCTGGAGTTATAGCCCCTTTTCCGTAAAATTTTCAAAATTTTGGCATTTTTTATGTTTTATTTCAAAAAGTGTAACAGATAGAGGTCAAGTGTAATTGCAAAAATGTTCAGCATATCAAGATCTACCCACACTGAAATTTTGAAGAAAATCCATAAACCCTTGTAGGAGTTCTTGCCCTTTTTTCACCGAATTTTTAAAATTTTCTTATTTTTCGTCTTTTATTTCCAAAAACTATAGAAGATGAAGGTTAAGTGTAACATGATGAAATGTTTGCCATGCTGTGGCAAATTCAAAACTGGTGTTGAAAATCGTCCGTTGACCGCCATTTTCAAAATGGTCGCCAAAAAAGGTGGGAAAAATCAACATTGTCCCATTTCAATGAAAATTGGTTTCCAAATGGTATTGATGTCGCAACTTCAAAACTGATGTAAAAAATTGTTTGTTGACCACCATTTTCCAAATGGTCGCCAAAAAAGGCGGGAAAATTCAACATTGTCCGATTTCAATGAAATTTGTTTTCCAAATAGATATTGATGTTACGACTTCAAAACTGGTGTTGAAAATTGTCTGTTGACTGACATTTTCAAAATGGCCGCCAAAAAAGGCGGGAAAATTCAACATTTTACGATTTCAATGAAATTTGGTTTCCAAATAGATATTGATGTTGCGACTTCAAAACTGGTGTTGAAAATTGTCCGTTGACCGCCATTTTAAAAATGGCCGGCAAAAAAGCCGGGAAAATTCAACATTGTCCCATTTCAATGAAATTTGGTTTCCAAATAGGTATTGATGTTGCAACTTCAAAACTGATGTAAAAGAAATGTTTGTTGACCGCCATTTTCAAAATGGCCACCAAATTAAGGCGGGAAAATTCAACATTGTCCGATATCAATGAAATTTGGTTTCCAAATAGGTATTGATGTCGCAATTTCAAAACCAATGTTAGAAATTATTCATTGACTGCCGTTTTCAAAATTGCCAACGAAAAAGACGGGAAAATTCAACATTATCTGATTTCAATTAAATTTGGTATCCAAGTGGATATTGATGTCACTACTTCAAAACTGGAGTTCAAATGGCTGCTCCGCCGTGCGCGGTCCCGGCTTATGAATAGGCCCGAAGCATCCTCTGAGCTTGGAGTATGAGTCTTCCTAACAGAGGAAGGAGGGAACCCCGGGATATAGAAATAGGACCTAGTATCTCCGGCTTGCGGGGTGTGACCCCTCCTAAACGGGGGCTGACCCCGAGGGTCCCGGGATATAGAAATAGGACCCATTCCGTGGTTGTGCGGGATTAATAAATACACAACCCATCTTTCGGATGGGATGTAAACTCAGGTCCACGTGTTGGAAGAAATGCCACGCTTCCTGCACGTTAAAGAACCCTTGTAGCAAGCTTTTTTGAGTGGTCCGTAGGTGATCGGCTACAAGGCTAAATTCTCCGCCCTTTTTGATTTCACCCTACTTTTCCAGTGGCAGTCAGAATTTCCCGTCCCATGACCCTTTCCATACCCCAAAGTGATTATTTATTAACAAACTTGTTCTCGTCTTGATATAGCTGAAATATTGCTGAGTAGACGTTAAACAATATTCAATCAATCAATCAAATGGCTGCTAAGAAGTCTTGAGTCAAAAAAGCCCATCAAAGAAATGTAGAAAGCATGATCAGACTTGAAATACAGTTCAAGATATTGGAGGTGTTTGAGCTACGAAAGTTTGAGAGACTGAAGATCAACTGTAAAACTTCCATTGTTACCTTGATTGTGTCAACTGAAAACCAGATGAGCGAAACAGGGTCCTGGGAGCCTCTGATTTTCAAATGGGCGACAGAAAAAAGTCTAAATAGAAATGGAAACAACAGTCCAAATAGAAAATAAAAACGATTAGTATATAGTGTTTGCACCATAGAGAAAAGAAAAGTCGATCTAAATATGTAATTCAGAAATAAAAGTTATCTGTGTTGACATATGTCGCACTTTTAAAACTAAATTTATTAAAAAGTTTAATCTAAGACATTAAAATCATTATGAAATCCAATTAAATTAATTTACACTTAAGAATCAAAAGAAGAAAAGTAAGTGAGAACAATACCCTCAGTCTAAAAAAAAAGAAAAAAAAAAAAAAGAAAAGACAATAGCATCATCGGAAACATGAAGATACAAAGACATCACATTAAAAGAAACAAAGGAAACATAAACAGATGGACAACACGGACCCTTATTGAACCATGGCCGAGATCAGATGGACATAGAAAATATGGAATGCCATTGCTGCCTAAGTCGGACACCTTTCATTTTGCACAAGCTTTAAGGTTTATTAACGAAAGAATTGATCTTACACAGTTTATTCAAAAACATCTATATGGAGAAAATGCAGTGCTATGACTGAAAAGTAATCAAAGTAAGAGGAGCGGTTGATAAAAAGGCATACCTTTAAGACTCATTATGTAACGTTCCATTGGGAATTCAACTTGTAGAAAAAAATAGAAAAGGGAAAAGATTTTGCAAGGAAAAGTATTTAGGCTCAAAAGTATTGGTACTGTTTATTACTCCATGTCCAATTATTATTCTCCTCTCATCTGCATTTATACCTTGTATGTACAGTATAACTGACTTGTCTACATTGATTGTTTCTGTTGACCTATAATAACTTTTTGTGAAAGCTCTTCTCCGTTATATTTAGAAAAAACCTCAATCACAACGAACCTTAAGGGGGTTTGCTACTCCATTTGAAAATAAATAGGATATCAATTAAATATGATTTTTTGTTAGAAAATTAAAAAAGAAATTACTTAAGTGAAAAAAGGTATAGGTTGATGATTTCGTTTTTGAGATATGCGATTGAAAATTTGGCAGTAAACTGAACTCCTCCGTTTTCATGGGATTAACATTAGCAAGGTTTGACCATGAATGAATGTGACAGAATAAATATGATTCAATGATTTTTTTTAACAGAATGCTTATAAAATTGTATAAAATGAAATTATTGGAAAAAAATAAGGAGGTCAATGGACAAAAAATTATAATGCTGTTGAATGAATTAAACCCGGGAATTCCGAATATATGACAGAAATCCAAAAATATGAGAAGCGAATCTCCTCAAGTGCTTTTTGCAAAGCGCGAATTTAAAATGTATCTGTATAATGGAATGTGTAGACAATTTGGTGATAACACATTCAAATATAGCTTTTACGTGGATTTTTTATGCTGAAATCTCCCCTCCCCCTTCTCCTTCTGTATTCGTTTGCCTTTGTATTTCTAATCGGATAGACCAATCGCAACCCAACTTCGTTACAATAGTTAGTAATGGACCATTATCAACACTGTGTGTTTCAAGTTAGTACAACTCACCATTAACGTTAGACAAGGCATACAAATTTCATGTAAGGTAGATAGGCACTGTTGAGTTGCACAATTAAATCGCGCGTTTTAAAAATAAAGAGTCGATTTTTGTACCGTAACAGTAATTTGAAAGCTATTCCTTTGTGACGTCATAATTGAATGACAGATTTGAGACGTCATATTTCGTCCCGTTTGCCACGAATTAGCTTCCCGTAAATATTGGTTAATCCGGAAATTTTGTAAAATACCTCCGTTAAAAGCTTGGTGACATATACAATTTTTCGTGGAAATATTTAAATCATATCAGTAACTACCTATTTACAAAAATATATAAAATTTACATAGATAAAAAATTTATAAAGTTTAACATTGTTAATTTATGTAAAAAATTGGCTGAAAATGAAGCAACTTTGATTTCAATTCTAGAAACAACAAGCAAGGTGACCTATACTTTTTATTACATATTTCAGGTATAATTGGTTCTTGGATTGTGCCAACTTACAAAAAAAAAATCTCACGGATATGCATATTTATGTCTATCTACCTTAATATCAGCAAATTACGTCACGTGTAAGACTGTAGATGGATGGGAGATTCTTTTCACATTGGTCCTGATATGATTCAAATAACTCCTTTAAATCTACCCTCTAGGAAGCCTTATATTCCACAAAGAAAATTATTTCTCTAAATATCATATTTTGTCAGTGCTTATCACAAAGGTCTTAAATATTCAGTAAATGGGG
>MJUU01058305.1:0-10058 GCA_002080025.1 Modiolus philippinarum
TGTAGTTAAGCGTTATGCTCCCCAGACGAGTGGATGGGCGAGTTGTAAAGATGACTGGAGTTAGTTCAAGTTTTATTGAATGTTGCTATAGTTGAGCTACTTGAGTTTAGTTCAGTTTGAAGTTGTCTTAGTGTATAAGTCCGATGTTGTTCATGTCATGTTATTTTTTGGGGAATGGTTAACGCAGTCTCTTTATAATCCCAATCCCGTGGGCCGGGGGGTGGATTTCATGCCGTAACGGTCAGTTACGAGCTAGTTTTACACGTATATTTACCGGATTTGACGTTTATTTAGAACCCCTGGGGCATTTCGACATTGTCCTTAGTCGGAACCATAGGGTTCCTCCTTTTTAAGATGGAGGGGGGTGTTGTGGAGTTGCTCTCCACTTCCTGTTAGGCCCCGGTGGTTCTACCAGACCGGAACCGAGAAGCAAGTAGGCCCGAAGGAGGCAGATGCATCTGCGCAGATGTGCTGATCAGCATCCCTTCCGGTCAGTGTACATGGTGGCAACCAGACGTTGGACTGACAGCCAGAGGAAGACAACCCAAGGATTAAAGGTATTCTGTCAGTCATATAGTCACATAGTGTTGTTAGTAGACTGGGCTAGGTCGCGGGGTATCCTTAGGCGGACTTGGGGTAGTCGTCGTCCCCTCCCCACATTTATACAATATCAAACAACGGTTAAGTACAAATTGATGGGAATTGAAAACAATTGTCTAGCACTTTTATAAATTCCTCCCGCCGTGCGCGGTCCCGGCTTATGAATAGGCCTGCAGCATCCACTGAGCTTGGAGTATGAGTCTTCCTAACAGAGGACCCCGAGGGAACCCTGGGATATAGAAATAGGACCTAGTATCTCCGGCTTGGGGTGTGACTCCTCCTAAACGGAGGCTGACCCCGAGGGTCCCGGGATTAATAAATACAAAACCCATCTTTCGGATGGGATGTAAACTCAGGTCCACGTGTTGGAAGAAATACCATGCTTCCTGCACGTTAAAGAACCCTTGTAGCAAGCTCTTTTTGGGATGGTCCGTAGGTGATCGGCTACAAGCTAAATTCCCCGCCCTTGGCGATTTCACCCTACTTTTCCAGTGGCAGTCAGAATTTCCTGTCCCATGGCCCTTTCCATACCCCAAAGTGATTATTTATTACCAAACTTGTTCTCGTCTTGATATAGCTGAAATATTGCTGACTAGACGTTAAACAATATTCAATCAATCAATCATTTGTTTGCATGTGTACATTGTGTTATGTGGTTGGTGTATCCTTAGTGTGCCTAATGTCTTTTGTTTGTATTATCGGGTATTATTTTAGTTCTTGTTTACGTTTAACAACATTACGTCCATAGTCATTGTACATTTGTAATAGGATCTACCTCTAACTGGAGTTGTATATTGTCCTCTTCGGACATTTACCCGTTTTTTGTTGGACTTTCACACCGTTGTTTTTCTTCTTTATTCACAGCTAGTCAATTCAATTTCACTCCATTATGCTCATCCACTTCTTCATGAATACGCGGTCCCGGCTGAAGAATAGGCCCGCAGCATCCTCTGAGCTTGGAGTATGAGCCATCCTAACAGAGGACCCCGAGGGAACCCCGGGATATAGAAATAGGACCCAGTATCTCCGGCTTGCGGGGTGTGACCCCTCCTAAACGGAGGCTGAACCCGAGGGTCCCGGGATATAGAAATAGGACCCATTCCGTGGTTGTGCGGGATTAATAAATACACAACCCATCTTTCGGATGGGATGTAAACTCAGGTCCACGTGTTGGAAGAAATGCCACGCTTCCTGCACGTTAAAGAACCCTTGTAGCAAGCTCTCTTTGGGGTGGTCCGTAGGTGATCGGCTACAAGGCTAAATTCCCCGCCCTTGACGATTTCACCCTACTTTTCCAGTGGCAGTCAGAATTTCCCGTCCTATGGCCATTTCCATACCCCAAAGTGATTATTTATCAACAAACTTGTTCTCGTCTTGATATAGCTGAAATATTGCTGAGTAGACGTTAAACAATATTCAATCAATCAATCAATCTTCATGAATAATATCTTTCATAGCTTAACTGACATTTCTGTACATAGTCAACACACCCTGAACAAATAACTGGTCTGGTGTATTTCCCCTTTCTGAGTTTAATTTGTGGTTATTTCACATTTCTTGAAAAGCTCTCGGTGAACTTTGTATTCTTGGCTGATAAACATAATGTAAAGCCCACAAATGATTTTCATTTTCAACATTCAAAATTCTTTGTTTTTCTAAAAAGTTAAATAAGTCATAAAAAATTTGTGTACAACCTCTATACAAATTCAACCACAACCTTTATATTCGCTGGTTGGCAACACTTCGTCGTTGAATCATGCTACCTCTATTTGATTCCTTATGCATGGTCGTGAAGCCTGTTACATCTACATTTTCTGTACCAAAATCATTTGTTACGCTTAATGAAATAAAATTTTATTGAGTTGCTTTAAGAAATAATTGAAGATGAAGAACTGCATTTTTGTTATAAGTAGAGCTACCTTTCTACTAAACCCATCAATTCCTCCATGTATAACAGATCTCCATCTGTAAAAAAGTTTTCCTACTGTTTAATAACGTATACAAAATGTTTGTTGTCATTGCTTAGTAATTCTAAACATGTAAACTCTAAAATCAGTAAAATAAATGATTTCAAAGTTTAAACCGCCGTGCGCGGTCCCGGCTTATGAATAGGCCCGCAGCATCCTCTGAGCTTGGAGTATGAGTCTTCCTAACAGAGGCCCGGCACCTGGATCGGTTTTCAAGGCCTCCGGCTACAGAGCTGCCGGGCGCGCCCCCAGTTGGTGGAAAGGGGAATGCCCTGTCTATGCGGGGTAGTCAGGTCATAATACGGAAAGCCTGACCATGAATCATTGTAGCCAAACTGTATGGAGAAACGCCACGCTCCATATGTATGTTTCCACTAACAAAGTAGCGTTTTCAAAATGATTTTGGAATATTAGAATCGGAGTCTGAAGTACTGTCCCTATTACCTATTTCGGACTGTTTTGCTTCTCCAATATTCGAATCATCATCTGATTGATTATTTGCAATGTTCTCTTGTACAAAATAGTTGGTAGGATTAGGAGCACGCACAAATGCTATTTTAAGGCGATCGAGATGAACAGGATTTTTGAACTGTTTGCCAGTGTTCTTATCTTTTATTTTAACTAACGTAGGTGATAAAATAGTTCCTATGATGTAAGGCCCTGTGTATTTTGGCTGAAACTTTTTACCAGGTCCGTTATAGTCAACATATATACAAAGTCCCTTTTATCTAGTTTTAAAGGCTCTGCCATTGCTTTTCCGGCTTCTTTGGCATTTTCACATGCCGAATCCCTGATAAGCTTTAACTGATCGAATTTCTGTTTCATATTACTATGATAATCAACATGTAATGTATTAAAGTCTATACCCAACTTTGATGTATTTAGTGGAAATTTTGGTCTAAACCCAAAGACTATTTCATATGGCGAATATTTGGTAGAATCATTGGGTGAGATATTGAATGAAAAAGTAATTGCAGGCAGCAAAGTGTCCCATTGGACGCCTTTCTTAACAAACGGAGTCATTCTTTCTCCAAGAGTTCTGTGGGTCCGCTCACAAAGGCCCAAACAATGATGTTTGTAACTCGGAGTGAAATTCTGTTTTCAACTGTCAAAGAGTCGGAATTGGGTATTGGCACAGTAAACAATAACTTCGAGAACATATCGATTGCAGTCAAAATGTATGTATTGCCCTGTTGTTTAATCGGAAAGGGTCCAAATAAATCAACTTGCCAAGTTTGAAATGGTTCAGATGGAGTCCGATAAGAAATAATGTTTGACTTTGTGTGGGCTTTGGTCATTTTCCTTTCTTGACATTCATGACACGTTCGAACGAAATCAGATACGGTTGATGGCAAATTTTGGAAATAAAAATGTTCCGATGTAGCGTCCACTGTCTGTGGTATTCCCATATGTCCCGCCAAGGGCGAGTCATGAAATAGTTCCAAGACTTTGGGAATTAATGGTTTGGGTATGACAAGTTGAAATTCACCCATTCGTTGAGTACGCTTTGATTTGGCTACTCTAGAATGAAATAAAAGTTGGTCTGTAATACAATATTCTGGAACTTTAAGTAATAAACGCCTAGCTTCTTTCTGAAGTTTCGGCAAAGTACCATGCTCTAAGTAACTTATGATTGGAAGTAAAGTTTCCTCAAGCCGCTGAAGATTTCTAATGTTTTGTTTCGAAAAATCAACTTTTGAATTAGTATTATCTAATCCTGCAGCAGCAACTACACATTCAAACTCAAACATTTGTGGGAACGTACTACTTGGAAGCAGATCGATTTTACTAGTGGAAATGCAATCATTTCCACCAAGATCTATCAAACCTTTGTATTGATTGATACCATTAATACCAGAAATATTGTACTTTTCATTAATACACATCAAATCTTCACCAAGAACTTTCACGTCATGTTCGGTCTTATTACAAGTGAGTTTGGAAATGCTATCATTTCCACTCAAATCTATAAGATCATTACTAAACTTACAAATTCTGTCATTTCCACAAAGATCCATCAAATCATTTTCAGCTTTGTAACTACATCCTAACTCAGAAACAGCCGTTTTTTCACTGAAATCTATAAGAACGTGTTCAACTACATTACAAGTAAGGGTGGAAATACCATTATTTCCCCTTGTATCTATTAAAGCAACTTCAGAAATATTACATGTAGGAGTGGAAATTCTGTTATTTCCACAAGATCAATCAAACCACTGTCAGTTGTATTCTCAGTTGTATTATATGTAAGAGTGGAAATACTATTATTTCCACTTGTATCCATCAAATCAATTTCAGACATATTACATATAGGAGTGGAAATACTGTTATTCCCACTAAGATCTATTAAATCATTCACAATATCAGATAAAGGAGTGGAAATGCAATCATTTACACTATCATTTGTAGCAATACACTTGTATTCTGGCTCGACTTCAGTATCAGCGGTGTACCCCTGATCGATTTCGTCGCTGTTTAAATGTACACAATTCAGAAATGATATTTTCCCGACCTCTTCCGACTCATAAGGGAAATACGGATCGTTTTCATTTAACGATTCTGCAGCATTTTGGTCCAAAGGTGGGGCAGATTCCAGTCGAGACAATGCGTCTGGCACTTGCATTTGGGCTGCGGGTTTATATTTGATGTCAAAATTAAACTGTTGGAAAACCGCTAACCACCTATCGTAAATTGCACCCTTCAACTTATTTTGAAAAAGTGGTTTCAGAGCTTGGTGGTCGCACTCTACGGTAAACTTATTTCCACGCAAGTAACTAGCACAATCTATTATACTGGTAACAACACCAAGAAGTTCTAATTTTGTGGGTGCATACGATTTTTGCCATGGATTCAAAGATTTTGAACCGAATCTTATAATTTTAACTTTTTCGTCTGGATTGTCAGAGTGCCGTTGGTATAACATGTAACCTATACCCATAGAAGAACTATCTACAGCTAAAACGAATGGTATATCAAATCTGGGAAATGATAAAATCTCTGAATTTGCAAGTGAATTCTTAAGTCGATTGAAAGACACTTCTTGCTCACTTGTCCAAACAAATTTTACATTTTTCTTTAACAATCGAGTAAGTGGTTCAGCAATTGAACTGTAATTCTTAATGTACTTTCGGAACCAATTTAGCATGCCCAATGCACGGCGAAGTTGTTTCGGATTTTGTGGTGATGGAAATTCAAGTAATGCTTTAACACGGTCTGGCAGAGGTTTGATTCCGTTTTTCGATATATGATGTCCAAGATATATGACAGATGATTGAGCAAATGAACACTTTTTTGGGTTGAGTTTAAGTCCAGCTTGTCGTAATAAATTCGTAAAATACCAAAACGAAGCACATGTAGCAGGTATGTGTAGATTCTATTCAAATTTTAAAAGGAGGGGGTTAAATGTTTGCAGATAACACACAAGGGTGAATTCGATGAAATAAGACGGGATGAAAGAGGGAAGGGTTAGGAACTTATTATGTTTTGTTGTTTTTTTTTCACAGCCAATAAAGGCTGTGATTTTTTTTCAATTTATTTTTCTGTAATAACTGGAATGAACGTTTTTTACATTTGGATCCCTAGTCATGTGGGGATCTATGGAAACACAGTTGCTGACCAGGAAGCAAAGGACGCACTAGATGACGAGATGGCGGATTGTCCAGTACCGTACACTGACACGAAGCCTTTAATCGTTAAATACATTTTAAAGTTATGGCAGGCCAAATGGAATCTGCAAATAAATAATAAACCGCATGGAATACAGTCAGACGTCGGTAAACAAGTCGGTTCCCGCGGTAAAAACCGTAGGGAACAGGTAGTGTTGACCCGATGTCGTATTGGACATACTAGAACAACACCTATTTTTATCCTCAACAGTGATGATCGACCTGAATGTATTCCATGCAATTGTCCTTATACAATTCAACATGTTTTAATTGAATGTGTAGATGTTGCCGATATTAGGCGTGATTTTTATGCAGCTGATTGTCTTAAAGACCTATTTACAAATGTCGCTGGCGACAAAATCGTTCAATTTTTAAAAGCAATCAATTTATTTAATAAGATTTAAATGGATCAATTTTAAATCGAGTTTCTAATTTCTTATATTATTAATGTTAAACCAAAATTTCTTATATTATGTTTTATACATTTTACACATTTGTTTTTACTTGTATAAAGCTACATAGTTTAATATAGATATTTTATGTATTTATTAAAATTGTTCAGTATAATCAACAGTTCTCGCCACAATATAGCTGAAATATTGCTGAAGTTGGCGTAAAACATCAATCAATCAATAATTTTTTACAGGGCCTTTCTGTTTGTTGGATACCCTGTTATAATGTAATTGTTGGTGGTAGACACCACCAACAACACATTGTAACAAGGGTATTCCCCCAGGGGTATAACCCGAAGGGTAATCGAAGCACTTTAAGTACACCATTCGGTTCTGACTCTGCAGCATACTGCTACTTCTTTATTTTTATACTTAAGTACCCTATATGGAAAATATTTGTCCAGAGGCAATCTCAGATTCTTAAAAAATATAGTGTAGTACCTTGTAAACCTATGCACTTGGTATTTTTAGATTGATTCATCAAATTTTGAGAGAAAGTTATTGCAACTGTTTTGTTTATTTTCTGGGGAAAAAGAGGGGGAGGTATATCATAGTCTCTGTTAACACCTGTATCGTGTCAACACACACTTACATTTGCACTTACCATATTGATTCAGGATTCAATGAGGGGAGGGTATAGCTGTCTGTCATTCGGCGACAGCTCTAGTTGTAAACGTTACACGTTAGCGTCATGTAATTTCCATAGGAAAAAAAAGAAATAACCGGGAAACAAAAAAGGACCTAGTCCGTTAAACGGATACAAATACATGATATCGTAGTTAAACCACAAGAAAAAAAATAAAAATCACCGGGAAACAAAAAATATAATAATAATAAAAGGACACGGTGCGTTGGACAGATACAAATACATGATATCGTAGTTAACCATTGCATTCTAAGAGATCATGAAATATGGGGCGATGCTCTCAGGCGTATTGACATTTCTCCTAGCGAAATGTGCCAGATGTCTGAGAGCATACCACGGGTTGCAACAGACGCCACAGAGTAGACGGCAACTTCCGTCTGTCGGCACGGCGTAGACTCAGTCCCAGGAGGAGGATGAGCTTCTAGATTATATTTTGATAAACTGAATTATTGTGTTTTTAAATGAATTGTTGTTTTTTTTTTTTTAATTTACATAGTAATGATTTTTCTCTTAAAATGAATTGAACTTTAAATGATATATTTTGCCAAATTTTTATTTTATATTTATTTCTTTTTTTTTTTTAAATATTTTTGTAGTAATGATTTAAAATCAATTGAAGTGACTTTTTTTATTGTTAATTAATTATTGTGCCAAATTTTTATTGATTTATTTTAGTAAAATGTTTACAACACTAGCACCAGAAAAACCTAGATCAGTCGTATTGTTGCCAGCCAAGACAACCTAAATCAGTCGTATTTTTGCCAGCCACGACAACCTATATCAGTCGTATTGTTGCCAGCAAAGACAACCTATATCAGTCGTATTGTTGCTAGCCAAGACAAAAATAAAAAAAAAATAACTTACTGTATGTCTAGTTGTTTTCCAGAGGCTTCAATGAGGCCATTATCTTGTCGTTGTGTGATGTATTTTCTGATTTCAAAGAGGAAATAACAGATTCTAACATAATTTTAGACGGTTTTTCTCTTGTTTTGTTAAATACAGTTATCCTTGCCAAAAGTCATTTAGCTAACTCTTTCCAATGTCCTTTAGTCTTAAGTCCGTATTCGTTCAGGTCGGCAGATTGGAGATTTACTTATATCTCAAGCTCATTTTTATAGAGGAAAGAAATCAAAGTTTAGTTGTGAAAGTATCAATTTAAAACTGATAAACTGGAAAATCTGTGACCAAATCTTAATAATATATGTCACTGGAAAACAACTAGACAGACAGTAAGTTATTTTTTTATTTTTGTCTTGGCTGGCAACAATACGACTGATATAGGTTGTCTTGGCTATCAACAATACGACTGATTTAGGTTGTCTTGGCTGGCAACAATACGACTGATATAGGTGTTTTCTAGATCAGTCGTATTGTTGCCAGCCAAGACAACTTAGATCAGTCATATTGTTGCCAGCCAAGACAACCTATATGAGTCGTATTGTTGCCAGCCCAGACAACCTAGTTCAGTCGTATTGTTGCCAGCCAAGACAACCTAGATCAGTCGTATTGTTGCCAGCCAAGACAACCTAGATCAGTCGTATTGTTGCCAGGCCAAGTCAACCTAGATCAGTCGTATTGTTGCCAGCCAGTACAAGCTAGATCGGTCGTATTGTTGCCAGCCAAGACAACCTAGATCAGTCGTATTGTTGCGAGCCAAGATAACATAGATCAGTCGTATTGTTGCCAGCCAAGACAACCTAGATTAGTCGTACTGTTGCCAGCCAAGACAACCTTTATCGGTCTAATTGTTGCCAGCCAAGACAAAAATAGAAACAAATAACTTACTGTCTGTCTAGTTGTTTTTCCAGAGGCTTAAATGAGGCCATTATGTTGTCGTTGTGTGATATTTTCTGATTTCAAAGAGGAAATAACAGATTTTAACATCATTTTCGACGGTATTTCTCTTCTTGTGTCAAATAAAGTTATCCTTGCTAAAAGTCATTTAGCTTACTCTTTCCAATGTCCTTCTGTCTTAGGTCCATCTTTGTTCAGGTTGGCAGATTGGAGATTTACTTAATTCTCTTGTTCATTTTTTATAGCAAAGAAATCAAAGTTCAGTTGTGAAAATATAAATTTAAAACTGATAAACTTAAAAATCTGTGAGCAAATCTCACCAATATATACCCCCCCCCCCCCCGTTCCCAGATTTGATGCATAGTAAGTTCAAGACGGTCCTAGCACCGGTTGACCAAGGGTCTTAAGAAATAAAATGTTTACAACACTAGCACCAGAAAAACCTAGATCAGTCGTATTGTTGCCAGCCAAGACAACCTAGATCAGTCATATTGTTCCCAGCCAAGACAACCTAAATCAGTCGTATTTTTGCCAGCCAAGACAACCTATATCAGTCGTATTGTTGCCAGCCAAGACAACCTATATCAGTCGTATTGTTGCCAGCCAAGACAAAAATAAAAAAAAATACCTTACTGTCTGTCTAGTTGTTTTCCAGAGGCTTCAATGAGGCCATTATCTTGTCGTTGTGTGATGTATTTTCTGATTTTAAAGAGGAAATAACAGATTTTAACATCATTTTAGACGGTTCATCTCTTGTTTTGTTAAATATAATTATCCTTGCCAAAAGTCATTTAGCTAACTCTTTCCAATTTTAGACGGTTCATCTCTTGTTTTGTTAAATATAATTATCCTTGCCAAAAGTCATTTAGCTAACTCTTTCCAATGTCCTTTAGTCTTAGGTCCATATTCGTTCAGGTCGGCAGATTGGAGATTT
>MJUU01058305.1:10312-24146 GCA_002080025.1 Modiolus philippinarum
ACAACCTAGATCAGTCGTATTGTTGCCAGCCAAGACAACTTAGATCATTCATATTGTTGCCAGCGAAGACAACCTATATGAGTCGTATTGTTGCCAGCCAAGACAACCTAGATCAGTCGTATTGTTGCCAGCCAATACAACCTGGATCAATCGTATTTTGTTGCCAGCCAAGACAACCTATATCAGTCGTATTGTTGCCAGCCAAGACAACCTAGATCAGTCGTATTGTTGATAGCCAAGACAAACTATATCAGTCGTATTGTTGCCAGCCAAGACAAAAATAAAAAAATAACTTACTGTCTGTATTGTTGTTTTCCAGAGGCTTCAATGAGGCCATTTTCTTGTCCTTCTGTGATGTAATTTCTGATTTCAAAGAGGAAATAACAGATTTTAACATCAAATTAGACGGTTCTTCTATTCTTTTGTTAAATATAATTATCCTTCCCAAAAGTCTAACCATTTCCAATGTACTTAAGTCTGAGGTCCATATTATTCAGGTTGGCAGCTTGGAGATTTACTTAATTCTCTAGTTCATTTTTTTAGAGGAAAGAAATCAAAATTCAGTTATGAAAATATAAATTTAAGAGTGATAAACTGGAAAATCTGAGAGCAAATCTCACTAATATATCTCCCCGTTTCCCAATTAAATGCAAAGTAAGTTCAAGACGACCCTAGCACCGGTTTCCCAAGGGTCTTAAGAAATAAAATGTTTAAAACACTAGCACTGGAAAAACCTAGATCAGTCGTATTGTTGCTAGCCACGACAACCTATATCAGTCGTATTGTTGCCAGCCAAGACAACCTACATCAGTCGTATTGTTGCCAGCCAAGACAACCTTTATCAGTCGTATTGTTACCAGGCAAGACAAGACAACCTATATCAGTTGTATTGTTCTTAGCCAAGAAAACTTATATAAGTCGTATTGTTGCCAGCCAAGACAAAAATTAAAAAAATAACTTCCTGTCTGTCTAGTTGTTTTCCAGAGGCTTCAATGAGGTCATTATCTTGTCGTTGTGTGATGTAATTTCTGATTTCAAAGAGGAAATAACATATTTTAACATCAATTTAGACGGTTCTTCTATTCTTTTGTTAAATATAATTATCCTTCCCAAAAGTCAAACTCTTTCCAATGTACTTAAGTCTGAGGTCCATATTAGTTCAGGTTGGCAGATTGGAGATTTACTTAATTCTCTGGTTCATTTTTTTAGAGGAAAGAAATCAAAGTTATATATAGTTATCCTTGCCAAAAGTAATTTAGCTAACTCTTTCCAAAGTCCTTTAGTCTCAGGTCCATATTTGTTTAGGTCGGCAGATGTGAGATGTACTTTATTCTCTAGTTCATTTTTTTCTAGAGGAAAGAAATCAAAATTTAGTTGTGAAAATATAAATTTAAAACTGATAAACTTGCAAATCTTAGAGCAAATCTCACTAATAAACCCCCCCCTTTCCCCAATTTAATGCATAGTAAGTTCAAGACGGCCCTAGCACGGGTAAACCAAAGGTTCTTAAGAAATAAAATGTTTAAAACACGAACACCGGAAAAGTCTAGATCAGTCGTATTGTTTCCATCCAAGACAAACTGGATCAGTCGTATTGTTGCCAGCCAAGACAGCCTATATCAGTCGTATTGTTGCCAGCTAAGACAAACTAGATCAGTCGTATTGTTGCCAGCCAAGATAACATAGATCAGTCGTATTGTTGCCAGCCAAGACAACCTAGATCAGTCGTATTTTTGCCAGCCAAGACAACCTTTATCAGTCCAATTGTTGCCAGCCAAGACAAAAATTAAAAAAAAAAATAACTTACTATCTGTCTAGTTGTTTTTCCAGAGGCTCCAATGAGGCCATTATGTTGTCGTTGTGTGATATTTTCTGATTTCAAAGAGGAAATAACAGATTTTAACATCATTTTCGACGGTAGTTCTCTTCTTTTGTCAAATAAAGTTATCCTTGCCAAAAGTCATTTAGCTTACTCTTTCCAATGTCCTTCAGTCTTAGGTCCATATTTGTTCAGGTTGGCAGATTGGAGATTTATTTAATTCTTTTGTTCATTTTTTTAGAGGAAAGAAATCAAAGTTCAGTTGTGAAAATATAAATTTAAAACTGATAAACTTTAAAATCTCTGAGCAAATCTCACTAATATATAACCCCCCCCCCCGTTCCCAAATTTGATGCATAGTAAGTTCAAGACGGCCCCAGCACCGGTTAACCAAGGGTCTTTAGAAATATAATGTTAACAACACTAGCACCAGAAAAACCTAGATCAGTCGTATTGTTGCCAGCCAAGACAACCTAGATCAGTCATATTGTTGCCAGCCAAGACAACCTAAATCAGTCGTATTTTTGCCAGGCAAGACAACCTATATCAGTAGTATTGTTGCCAGCCAAGACAACCTATATCAGTGGTATTGTTGCCAGCCAAGACAAAAATAAAAAAAATAACTTACTGTATGTCTAGTTGTTTTCCAGAGGCTTCAATGAGACCATTATTTTGTCGTTGTGTGATGTATTTTCTGATTTCAAAGAGGAAATAACAGATTTTAACATCATTTTAGACGGTTCTTCTCTTTTTTGTTAAATATAGTTATCCTTGCCAAAAGTAATTTCGCTAACTCTTTCCAATGTCCTTTAGTCTTAGGTCCATATTCGTTCAGGTCGGCAGATTGGAGATTTCCTTAATTCTCTGGTTCATTTTTATAGAGGAAAGAAATCAAAGTGTAGTTGTGAAAATATAAATTTAAAACTGATAAACTGGAAAATCTGTGACTGAATCTTAATAATATACCCCCCCCCCCCGTTTCCCAGTTTGATGCATAGTTAGTTCAAGACGGCCATAGCACCGGTTAACCAAGAATCTTAGGAAATAAAATGTTTGTAGTACTAGCACCAGAAAAACCCAGATCAGTCGTATTGTTGCCAGCCAAGACAACATATATCAGTCGTATTGTTGCCAGCCAAGACAACCTAGATCAGTCGTATTGTTGATAGCCAAGACAACCTATATCAGTCGTATTGTTGCTAGCCAAGACAAAAATAAAAAAAATAATTTACTTTCTGTCTAGTTGTTTTCCAGAGGCTTCAATGCGGCCATTATCTTGTCGTTGTGTGATGTAATTTCTGATTTCAAAGAGGAAATAACAGATTTTAACATCAATTTAGACGGTCCTTCTATTCTTTTGTTAAATATTATTATCCTTCCCAAAAGTCTAACTCTTTCCAATGTACTTAAGTCTGAGGTCCATATTAGTTCAGGTTGGCAGATTGGAGATTTACTTAATTCTATAGTTTTTTTTTTTAGGGGAAAGAAATCAAATTTCAGTTATAAAAATATAAATTTAAAAGTGGTAAACTGGAAAATCTGAGAGCAAATCTCACTAATATATCCCCCGTTTCCAAATTTAATGCATAGTAAGTTCAAGACGGCCCTAGCACATGTTTCCGAAGGGTCTTAAGAAATAAAATGTTTAAAACACGAGCACCGGAAAAACCTAGATCAGTCGTATTGTTGCTAGCCAAGACAACCTATATCAGTCGTATTGTTACCAGCCAAGACAACCTAGATCAGTCGTATTTTTGCCAGCCAAGACAACCTTTATCAGTCCAATTGTTGCCAGTCAAGACAAAAATAAAAAAAAATAACTTACTGCCTGTCTAGTTGTTTTTCCTGAGGCTTCAATGAGGCCATTATGTTGTCGTTGTGAGATATTTTCTGATTTCAAAGAGGAAATAACAGATTTTAACATCATTTTCGACGGTTGTTCTCTTCTTTTGTCAAATAAAGTTATCCTTGCCAAAAGTCATTTAGCTTACTCTTTCCAATGTCCTTCAGTCTTAGTTCCATATTTGTTCAGGTTGGCAGATTGGAGATTTATTTAATTCTTTTGTTCATTTTGTAGAGGAAAGAAATCAAAGTTCAGTTGTGAAAATATAAATTTAAAACTGATAAACTTTAAAATCTGTGAGCAAATCCCACTAATATATAACCCCCCCCCCCCCGTTCCCAAATTTGATGCATAGTAAGTTCAAGACGGCCCCAGCACCGGGATGCATTTTTGTTGTAAGCGGAAAATGCATCCAGACCCAGAGCTTAAACTATACAATAACCCTATAACTATTGAAAAAGAGGCCAAGCTCCTTGGTTTAATCTTTGACAGTAAACTTTCCTTTCTCCCCCATATCAAAATGCTTAAAAACAAATGCCTCAAGGCATTAGATATTTTAAAAGTTGTGTCGAGTACCGACTGGGGTGCGGATAGCACTGTTTTATTTAATTTATATCGATCGTTGATTCGATCAAAACTAGATTATGGATGTTTTATTTACGGTTCCGCCCGTAAATCATACATTAAATTACTAGACACCGTTCACCACCAAGGTTTGCGTTTTTCATTAGGTGCGTTTAGAACTTCTCCTATGGAGAGTCTGTATGCTGCAGCTAATGAACCATCCTTGGAAGACAGACGTATTAAACTTGGTTTACAATATGCAACAAAGCTTAAAGCGTATCCTTCCAATCCTTCTCACAACTGTGTTTTCAAACCTCTTCACAAAGCTGACTACGAAAAACGCCCAAAAGTTATACAACCTTTTGGTCTCCGTATCAATCCACACCTTGAATCTGCTAATATAAATTTAGATGAAATTGCTCCTATAGAAACTCCAAAAAAACCTCCATGGCTGAACCCAAAACCAACATTTAATTTTGAACTACGCAAACACAAAAAAAGGTTGATACCAATCCTCTGGTTATCCAGCAGGACTTCTGAACATCCTGAATACTTGCAAATTTACACGATGGAGACAGAGTGGCTTCTGGAGCCGTTTTTGGAGACCGTGCTGCAACTCTCCGATTACCATCCTCTAGTTCCATATTTACTGCTGAAGCTAACGCTATTTACTCAGCACTTAAATTTGTAGCTTTATCGCAATCAAATAAATTCATGATTTGTTCCGATTCACTTTCTTGCCTATTGGCAATTGAAAGTCGAAAAGCAAAACGCCCAATTATTTTGAAAATAGCCGAATTCTACAAATCACTTGTAGCATTAGGCAAAGAAGTCATTTATGTTTGGATCCCTAGTCATGTGGGGATCTATGGAAACACAGTTGCTGACCAGGAAGCAAAGGATGCACTAGATGACGAGATGGCGGATTGTCCAGTACCTTACACTGACATGAAGCCTTCAATCGCTAAATATATTTTAAAGTTATGGCAGGCAAAATGGGATCTGCAAATAAATAATAAACTGCATGGAATACAGTCAGACGTCGGTAAACAAAGTCAGTTCCTGCGGTAAAAACCGTAGGGAACAGGTAGTGTTGACCCGTTGTCGTATTGGACATACTAGAACAACACATAGTTTTATCCTCAACAGTGATGATCGACCTGAATGTATTCCATGCAATTGTCCTTATACAATTCAACATGTTTTAATTGAATGTGTAGATGTTGCCGATATCAGGCGAGATTTTTATTCAGCTGATTGTCTTAAAGACCTATTTACAAATATCGCTGGCGACAAAATCGTTCATTTTTAAAAGCAATCAATTTATTTAGTAAGATTTAAAAACATCAATTTTAAACTAGTTCCTAATTTCTAATATTGTTAGTCAAACCATAATTTCTTTAATTATGTTTTTAACATTTTACACATTTCTTTTACTTGTATAAAGCTATATGGTTTTATATAGATATTTTTATTATATAAGTATTCTAATTAGTTAATATACTTAACAGTTCTCGCCACGATATAGCTGAAATATTGCTGAAGTTGGCGTGAAACATCAATCAATCAATCAATCAATGTAACTAAACCAATTTCAGTTGTTATTCAATGCAAATAAATCCAATGACATTCCGTGAATTTGCATGTCAGTAAAATCATTAATAGATCCTTGATTCTTTGTATCAAGGAAATTATATGTCTTGCACGTGACAATTACACAACTGCAAAGATAAAAACTTTTACAAAGGGTATCCACGAAAATATAATCGCATTTTTTGTATACTGATTTCAACGAAAAAATGCGAAAGCTGTAGAAAGGGCGATATGCAGAAATTAAATTCACTTTTTGTTATATATTAGATTATTGTGAAAAATTAAATTCACAGTACTAACTTCAGTATTTTGTAATGAATTAGAAACTTGATGAAAAATTAAATGGATAGTTCTCGCTTTGGTATTTTGTTTCATATTAGAAATAAGATGATAACAAAGGCCCAATTCAATTTGGTAATCCGTTCAATGACCGAGAAATAATACATGAGCCCCCATTGAAGGAATCATACACAGTTTGCAGACCTATACACCTATATCAAGTCTTAAAGAAATTCTGTCACTAGGCCAATTTGAACATGCATGACAGTAATTATAAGGAAATAGAAACCGACCTTCCAAAACACGTATTTGCCGTTTTATTTCACAGGACAAATTTCTGGAAAACTGCTAAGTCGGGCGATAAGTAGAGAGTGCTAGGTGTTCCTAAATGGCGGATTTTGTCCCGAGACTTCTCGGTTTTGAACATATCTCCTATGAAGATTTCACTAAACCATATAATATTTTACGAAAGGATATGGAGTAAATGAACATGAGACCATAACATATGTTAACTCCAACTGCAATAATTTTAATGAGTTGTATGGCCATTTCGGAAATTAATTCCTCATCAGCAGCACTAGAACCCAAACAAAGGAAATCCATAATTTCAAAAAATGTTCAAAATGCATAAAACCAAACGAAATCCGAATAATCAGTAATATCAAATATAGCTAAGGACAAAAACTACGATGGAGGGAGTTAATCCTTAGGTTTTAGAATCCACATAAATTTAGGTAAAAGTAATTAAACAAAGTGTACATATGAGATATTATCTCATGTACAAGTACACCATATCTAAGAAAAATAAAGAGCATACATCTCTACCACGGGGAATTGTTTACCAACTCCACACTGCAATAAAAGACAAACTCCTGTATTAAATATTTTACGAAAAAACGGCAGTACAATACCGAAGGGACAAACGGGTGAAATTCACAAAAATCGAAGTCGAAAGACAGGGCAAAAACGAGAACACAGAAAACAATGACGTTAGACACAAAAACAATGACGTCAGACAGACACAAAGCACAGAACCAGAAACCACAACATTCAGAACAAAGGCACTCACAGTGTGAACTCCAGTGAAACTGAGAGTGACATCAGGTGCTCCGGAAGGGTAAGCATTTCCTGCTCTGTTAACAGCACCCGTCACACTGTGAATGATTAAATCCGGGAAAATGTCAAAGTCGGTAGTCAAATCCGGGAAGACGTGAATCTAGCTGAAAATGTCTACTTTCATTTGGGATACTGACACGTCATATCTTTCAATGATGCTATGGGGACGGCCATAGAATTTCTTGAGGGGTGAACTTAACAAATGTTGAACAAATCCCTGACTAAGCAGCTTTTGGGATAGTGTTTTTGCTCTATTCAAAAAATCACTGTACAAACTACAAGCTCGACAGTAACGAATCAACTGTGAAATGTACACTCCATAGGCTGGAGAGGTAGGTATATTGCTGCTAAGAAAGGGAAAGTTCACAATGGGGAAATTTAAATCATCATGCTTGTCATATAGCTTAGATTTCAAACGTCCATCTTCGTCAATATACAATAAAAGATCTAGGTACGAAGCTGAAGTAGGTGTTTCAGTTGTTTCTTTAATTTCAAGCTCATCTGGATAGATCTGATGTAAATAATCCTTAAATTTAGGATTATTAAGAGAAAGCACATCGTCTACGAAAGGATATGGAGTAAATGAACATGAGACCATAACACATATGTTAACTCCAACTGCAATAATTTTAATGATTTTAACATTAATTGTCGAAGGATTGTTCACTATAACAACACGCAAGCAGTTCTTGTTCTGGACCAAAAAGTTCTAATTACCATGTTCAACGTAGACCACACAACCCCCACAAGCTGAGTGGTGTAATTTTCCTCCTCTCCAGGAATAATCAGCCTTTTTTAATCAATGATTCTATATTTGTTTCGGGGGGCTTGAACTTGGAAAAATTTATAAAATCACATTAATTAATTCAATTGTGTGTGGATTGAGATACAGGTAAATACACTGAAAAAATTTTTTCAGGAAAATAACAATTGAAGTATTAGTTCCAGTTGCATGTTTGGTACTGTTCCAACAGCACGATGTGGTCATACCTGCACTTTAGATAACCCGGAATAAGCAATGATGTTCAATGGAATAGAGTTTATAAATATTCATTCTCATTTCAACACGAAGCTGCTGATCCAAATGATGTTTAAATGAAAAGATCTTACTTGGAATCGTATTCCTGCACTTTCTTCTAAACAAAGAGCATATCACACTGCCACTTATTTATTTTTAGGTGGAATCGATAGTGTTGTTTTAGTAGCAGATTGTTTTAAGAAAGAAATTGTATTTGAAAGAATATCTCTCCTAGAATGTGTTGCATTGAAAGTTTAACAAGACAAACAATATCAACTTGAAAAATTATTATATGTCGACATTTTCAAATATTGGATTTCATTCCATGCTTCATTAGTTTTGGTTCAGATGCTGGCAATACTGAAAAAAACTTCGACTTATTGTGCTTGATAATGAAACTAGGTCAGCTGATCTAGTTGTAATAGAATCAGATTTAAATGTTCAGGTCATACTTGTAAATGATTGTCTGATGACTGTAAAATGGTTGTAGACAGAAACAACATTTTGTTTATACTATATACTAGTAAACAAGTGTGACTTGGATGATGAATTGTTGAAACCTCTCCTTTCTCATGAAGTCAGTGTGAATGGTCTTGGAAAAAATTGTTGAATTAATTTGGTCTTGTGATCCTTAATTGATTGATTGAATATTGTTTAACGTCTACTCAGCAATATTTCAGCTATATCAAGACGAGAACAAGTTTGTTAATAAATAATCACTTTGGGGTATGGAAAGGGCCATGGGACGGGAAATTCTGACTGCCACTGGAAAAGTAGGGTGAAATCGTCTAGGGCGAAGAATTTAGCCTTGTAGCCGATCACCTTTTTAACGTGCAGGAAGCGTGGCGTTTCTTCCAACACGTGAACCTGAGTTTACATCCCATCCGAAAGATGGGTTGTGTATTTATCAATCCTGCACAACCACGGAATGGGTCCTATTTCTATATCCCGGGACCCTCGGGGTCAGCCTCCGTTGAGGAGGGGTCACACCCCGCAAGCCGGAGATACTAGGTCCTATTTCTATATCCCGGGGTTCCCTCGGGGTCCTCTGTTGGGAAGACTCATACTCCAAGCCCAGAGGATGCTGTGGGCCTATTCATAAGCCGGGACCGCGCACGGCGGGGGTCCTTAATGTTACAGTGCGTGGCAAGTACATATGCAAAATTAAAAGGCTTGTGCAAAGCATCACACGTCACGAAGTAAAAAGAAAACAGCATAAATTGTAACATAGTAGATCATAGTATGCCATTCAAAACAATTTGATTTTTAAATCAAAATAACAACTCACAATTTTTTAAAATTAAAAAAAAAAAATTACCTTCAAATTTTTTTCAGTAAATATTGTGTCGTTTGGGTTACCAACCATTAATTTACTTCAAGAATTATTAAACACAAGCCTTTTAAGATTTAATGATTTTCTAACTTTCACCTGATTTATAGTGAAAATATTACTCTATGTTACCATGTTGAAGTGTCAAATTCAATTTTATAATAAACAGCTGCGCCAAGTCGCATGATACGCCCGTCGTCACCCTTCAAAGCTTTAAGTGATTTAGGTAAGGGGTTCTCAATTCAGAAGCACCTATAACTGCCTAATTAAGCAACGGCAGTAGAATACCGAAGGAACAAGGGAAGCGATGACTACAAAAATCGAAGTCCAAAGACATGGCAAAACGGTAACAGATAAAAACAAAGACAAAACAAGGACGTGAGACAGCTACAATGCACGGAAATAAAAAGATAACATTAAGAACTAAGGCTCTCATAGTGTGAACTCCCATGAAAACCGGGAGTCACATCAGGTGCTCCGGAAAGGTAAGCATGTCCTGCCCCGCTAGCGACACCCGTCACACTATCAGTAAGGCATAAAGTGTTTTGAAAGGTCTGTTTTGTAGCGGATTCGTTAATGTCATTTTCTAACCCTTAGACAAAAACCAATGTGATCCATGATACATGCTACTTCTCTAACTCTCACACAGTATGATGGTGAAATTTGGAAAAGCTTTTTGTAAATCTCTATAGTATGAAAACAATCACAAGGACAAATCGATAGCACACACATCACTCACGAAGACAAAACAAAAATGTTACAATATGATATACAAGACAACACGAAAAACGAAAGCACTGACAGTGTGAACTCCCATAAAAACCGGGAGTGACATAAGGTGCTCCGGATGGGTTGATATCTCTTTAAGAAATTAATCTGCAAAGTTCGAAGTGAGCTGATCAAAGTATTTATCAGTCAGGGCGTGACCTGAAAAAAAATGCCTTAAAATTGGCGAACAAAGTCCCATAACTCTTGCAAGAAAAATCAAAATTGTGTGAAAAAGTTTACAGATCATGAGGCTATCATATCCAATACCTCTACAAAATTTGAAGTGAATTGGCCAAAGGGTTGTCAAGTTAGGGCGTGACATGTAAAAAAATTGCCTTAAAATTGACGAATAAAGTCCCATAACTCTTGCAAGAAAAATCGAAATTTCACGAAAAAGTATACAGATCGTGAGGCCATGATACCCAATACTTCTACAAAGTTTAAAGGGAATTGGCCTAAGGATTGTAAAGACTTAAAGCGCGACATGTGAAAAATTGCCTTAAAATTGACGAATAAAGTCCCATAACTCTTGCAAGAAAAATCGAAATTTCAAGAAAAAGTATACAGATCGTGTGTCCATCGTACTTACTACCTATATAAAGTTTGAAGTAAATTGGCCTAAGGGTTGTCAAGTTAGAGCGCGACATGTAATAAATTGCCTTAAAATTGACGAATAAAGTCCCATAACTCCTGCAAGAAAAATCAAAATTTCATGAAAAAGTATACAGATCGTGAGGCCATCATATCCAATACCTCTACAAAGTTTGAAGTGAATTGGCCAAATGGTTGTCAAGTCAGAGCACGACATATGAAACGGACGGGCGGACAGTCGGACATGGGTATACCATAATACGTCCATCATTAGACGGGCGTATAAAAAGGAAACATTTGAACAAATGTAAATATAATGCAAATAAGTCTGACTTGGCTATCATTGTAAATACAAATGTATGAATTTTCCAATATTTTGTATCTGTCTATCCTCTTGGCAAGTTGCACGTTTTTCTATTAAGTCCACTTTGGAAACATAAATAACACATTTTGGTAAGACTTCTTTTCGGCATACTAACATTAATCTTTTGTCCTCAATTATCTTACCCCAAAGAGTAATTAATAATAAGATGTGACAGAGATCAACAGTCCACCAGCAGAGGCATCGGCCCAGTGGTAACAAATAACAAAATACCGAAATTACTTTTAATTTATTTTCTGCATATGCGCAATGTCAACTTATGTCTCATCAGTGCAGATCAAACATATAAAAGTTTTGATTTAGAGAACAATTAATTTTTATTATTATTACTACTATATTTGAAAATTCTTTCGTTTTGTTTTATTGAAAATTGTCTCATATGTTTTATCAGAACTGCACAGTAGAAAATTTTTTGCCGTTATGAATACTGTCAATTAAATTCTTAGGAGTTGTTTTACTAAAAGTAGATCTGCAGATACATAACCTCGGTATTTTTTTAACGATATATTTTTTTCATCAGTGCACGGTACAGTCACGACAAATCGCATTAAAAGACTTAATGTTATCAATTGTAGTACTCGTTCATAAATGGTATTCTTCTTTCTCGTAAGTACGTCAGTATATTAAAAATTAAAGTTTCCTTTCAACCTCTTGTTTCGAGATGTAAGATTCAGTTTTATGACCAGCATAGCCTATAGATTTTGAGGTCTATATTGTATTGAATTCAGTTTTATCATAAACAGCTTCAACAGATTTTGATGTCAATATTGTATTAAATTCAGTTTTATCACCACCAGTTTCAACTGATTTTGTTGTCTATATAGTATTAAATTTATTTTCATTACCACCAATATTTACAGAATTCTATATCGAAATACTATTAAACACTTACAAGTTTCCTCAGATTGTGAGGTCTATAAAGTATTTAATTCAGTTTAATCAGTTAGAGTGTCTACAGATTTTGATGTCTATAAAATATAAATTCAGTTTTTCACAACCAGTGTCTACAAAGTTGGAGTCTATATATGAGTAAATTCAGTTTAATAACCACCAGTTTCCAGAGATTGTCAAGGGCGAAGAATTTAGCCTTGTAGCCGATCACCTACGGACCACCCCAAAAGAGCTTGCTACAAGGGTTTTTTTAACGTGCAGGAAGCGTGGCGTTTCTTCCAACACGTGGACCTGAGTCAGACCTGGGGTCAATTACTTTTAAATGTAATTAATTCAATTACAATTACATTCAAAATTTCCTCAATTAAATTACAATTACAGCATTTTCTTTGTTGTAATTAATTAAATTACAATTACTTTAGGAAAGTAATTAATTAAATTACAAATTACATTTCAATGTGGCACTTCATATGATATGTATGATATGATACAAACTTTAAAGGGCGAAACCCAAAGACAATTTTCAACAAGCAATTTTGATGAAAGGTGAAATCTACAGGAAAACAGATATTTTGGGTCTGCTAACTTATATTTCCATCAACTCTTCAAAATTGGGATCTAAACTATAGATCATGGTTATAATCAAATTACTGCATCTGTCAGTTGCTCTTTTCTTTGGTCCCATCTGAAAAATTGATAAGTTAATGTTCACGAAAAAACATTAATGTTACTTTTTGTTGGTTTTCATTTTCATCATGAAGTTTTTATGTATTTAATTAACAGTTTTTTTTTGTATTCTATGTTTGGTAAGAGAGAAACGGAACATTCTAACTCGTATGTGATGGTTTTGAGCAGATATCATTTTTTTCCAAGTTTATAAGATATCGAATTTCACATACTTTTCATATTTATCAGATATTTTTCAAACACTAAACCATTATATATATATATTCATCCATTTTATTATTTAAAAAGGAAAGAAAATTAACATAATTTGACATGTTGTTTTATCTTAGTATTAAAATGTATTATTTGGTTTTTAAATCAATTAAAACCTTTAATTTGTGATATTTTGTTTTGATATGCTGCAAAATAGTATGTTTATACAGCTTTTATATTCTAAATATGAGTAGTAATTTACCTTTGAGGACAGGAAATGTCAATTAATGAATTAAATAATATTTCTCTTAATTTACTGTCACTCATATCAACAACTCATGAGTAGTGACTGTGTATACATGGAATAGTAATTTATTTGAAAACTGTTTGATGTTTAGGAGCATGAACATGGGAATGAATATGCATCAAAATGCTATTTATATATATAAAAAAAAGAGAACAAATACCAGTACATTTGGTTAAATAAATTCAAACTGTCACATGAGTTTAAGACAGTAAATTGCGTGAAACCAACCCTTGCATTAAATAACTATTGGTAAAAAATTATGAAATAAAATTAGTGGTGTTCCTGCAAAATAATTCCAATATATTGGAATGTTTCAACAATTTTACTTGAAATTCAAATTTTCAGTTTCTCAACACCTTTAGCTAACTATTTATTAAACCCTCATTTGTGTAACGAAGTTGGATGACATTGATATAATTGTTAATGTATGCATTTTGCCCTAAAATTCCCATAT
>MJUU01058309.1:5817-35671 GCA_002080025.1 Modiolus philippinarum
AGCGTGTAATTTGATAAAAAAAAAAAAAAAAAAAAAAAAAAAAAAAAAAACAGGTCAATATGTGACCTGGTATTACCAATTCGAATTTCACGCTTATGTTATTGTAACTAGAGGTACTGTGGCCTGAAAGGCCACAAAGAGATACATCGCTCCTTCTTTGAAGATTTGAAGATAAAGTTTAATTAATTCTTAGGAACAGAACAACATTTCTCTATGTGCATCCTCTGATAGTGTACTGAAACTGTGCAACATTTTATCAAAATCCACAACTGCTTTAGGAGAAGATGCTCTGACAATTAACATGGACCACCCTCCCCCCTTTTTATACAGTAAAATTATCTCCCCTCTCAAAACTTGGACAGCAACCAAATTCCTTCATGCACACTTTCAGGTGGTTTACTACGCCTGTGTAAAATTTCATCAAAACCCTTTGAGCCGTTTAGGAGGAGTTGTGCTGATAAGAACATGGACTGGCCCTTTGAAAAAAATATCTCTCTTTCTAAATTTTTGACAGAAACCAAAATCCATCTTTGAGTTGCACTGACAAGGAATATGGACGGACAGACAAACGGATGGGCGGACGGACAGGGTGATTCTTATATACCCAAAAACTTCATTTGCGGGGGGTATATAACAAAGATAATAAAGATAACTTTTTGTACTTAAATATAACTTTTTCGTGATTATTCGCGAAAGTTTCGCGCTTATTCGTGAAAGTATTCGCGAAAATTTTATCTTTTTACCTTCGAAAATGAGCTAAATGGGCTTTCGTATTTTAAGTTATTATCTTAAATTTTCAACTTTTTAATCTTAAATTTTCATCTTTTTTATCTTGAATTTTCAATTTATTATCTTCAATTTTCATGTTTTTATCTTGAAATTTCAACTTATTATCTCGAATTTTCAAGTTTTTATCCTGAAATTTCATCTTTGTTATCTTGAATTTTCAACTTATTATCTTGAATTTTCATGTTTTTATCTTGAATTTTCATGTTTTTATCTTGAATTTTCAACTTAGTATCTTGAATTTTCATGTTTTTATCTCGAATTTTCAACTTATTATCTCGAATTTTCAACATATTATCTTGAATTTTCAATATATTATCTTGAATTTTCAACATAGAAATCTCTGAAAAAAAATCTGAGTGGCCGATATGGGTTTCCGTAGTAATGAAATCAAACTACTCATTCAATATTAAAAATATATTCAGAAAGAGTTGTTTTTGGACGATTTGAAAAATATTCAGTCCAATTTAGAGAAAAAAAAATACAATTTCAATTGAAAAATACAGTTTTTTTTAATTAAAGAGTCATTGATAGCTCGCCTAGTCATAAATCTCTCAATTAGAGGCGTTTTAATTTCTCCAGTCGTGCATTATGTTTGGGTTGTTATTTTGTCAATTTTTTATATGCAGAAGTGTATACTTACCAACAAAGGAAAACAGACATCCAGACCACAAAGTTACAAAATAGAACAAATTTTGTGTCATTTTTGTATATCATTTCCTTATGTCCATATTAAATCAATTTACACCAGGAACGTTTTGTTCACACAATAACCATGGCGCTCCGTTGTTTTCCATTCACCACTTCTTTGGATCAATTTTAATAATGGCGATGTTATCAATGTGGAATATTTTTTACATTCAAAGCATTAAACATGTTCTGTTTAAATATCAACGGTATTTATCTATGCTTACTGGAATATAATATTTACTTTCACGGTAAAAATCTATCTTGAAACGTAGGCATTAAACAAGCTGTGATCCGCATGCTGATTACGACATAACTGTTCTGAGAAATCGATCACCCAACAGTTCATTGGCTTCAAAAAGCACACGCTTAACAGCTGTTTTTATTATGGAACCTCTTCGGTAAAATGTCTTATGTTTTGTTTATTGATCTGCAATAAAAGATATTCTTAGAATAATTCATTTTGTGATTATTTACTTGGTATGGAATTAGTTATTGGTAGTATTTGATATTGATTTACATTATTGAAGAGTGCATGTGTTAGTTTGCTCACGTTTTGTAAGTGTGATATCGGCTTTGATGTACATTTCAGACGTCAAAGTAGATATAAATTGCACACAATAGAAGAAAAAAAAATGATCCAAAGCAAAATAATTAAATTGGAAAAAATCAAGTTGGAAAAAAATATCAAAGATTTCCTCAACCAAGACTGCAAAAGGCTGAATCAATTTCGAATTTGTTTAGGATTTATCCTAATATATATGATAAGTAATGAAGGTAGATGGAGTAGATGCACTTGAAACGATGTCTCGACAAATAAATGTAAAAACAAAGCAATAGAACAACGCTTTTATTGTTGATCTTCATCTTGAAGTCACCACGAGGCCTTCAACAATGAACTTTGCTCATACCTCATACTAAGTTTAAGATGGCCCTAGCACCGGTTTGAGCGGAAATCATTGGTATATACAAATTGTCTAGCAACGCTACATTAAATTCATTCTTTTCATCATCCATAAATGCGGGGTTGTCAGTTAACATTAAAATAACTGGCAAAGTATTTTCAAAATCGCTGTCATCAATTGCCCGACAAAAAGACTAATAGACTTAAACTACCACAAGGCCCTCGTCGACTCAAAAGTTAGAAAACTAGCCATAATAAAATCATACGATGTGGGTACAATAATCGGGTGATCACAATAACAACTAGTACGTCAATCGTTCGAAGAACAATTGATAGGTCTTTCCCAAAGTTGCGTCAGAATGTTCTCATTAATGTGACCTTGACAATTGACCTTGACGTCATTTTGAAGGTCAAGCCTACCTGAACATTTTTTGTATTGAATATACGTTTGTATCTTCAATGGTATTTGAGCTATAGGCAAAACCCCTTATTTATACATCGAAAATCGGTTTTTGGCCCATAGGTCCAAAACGGTTGATCCAATGATTTTGGACCCAATGTTACAATTGTAGGTCTCAACAAGACACACATTTTCTCCATTACATTTAATCAGCTATCTGTTACGGTTTCCGAGTTTATCCGCTAACAAGTCTAGAGGTCAAAATAAAGGTAACCGATGACCTTTGACCTTGACCTTTTCAAATAGCCCCTGGGGAACCAAGAACAACGGTGTAGGTCTCATGTCTCTATCACTTCCGGTTTGGGAGAAAATCATTATTAAAAAGCATCAAATTTTGCGGGGGCATAACTCCAGAATGGTCCATCGGACAATTTCGGACCAAATGTAACAAACTTTTGTCATGACCTAACGAACATTTTTCTATTTACACTTTATCAGCTATCTTTTATGGTTCCCGAGTTCATCTGCTAAAAGGTTTACCATGTTTGGTGATGTAACTGTGTTACTAAAAATAGATCGGCTTCACAGGGTCAGTCTGGTCAAGTCCGGCCATTTCTGAATAATGGTACTAAGTATCAAAGTGATATCTTTTAAGACTTTTTGCAAATGTTGGAAGAAAATAAAAATTAAAAAAATAATAATCAGAAGAAATACAATAAGGTCTTTCCACCAAAGTGGGAAAGACCTTAATTAAATTTGATAGTGAATGAGACTACTGTGAAACTAGCCTGCAATTCTCCATTCTGCAATTCTTCTAGCCTGCAATTCTAAGATGCGTTCGGCATTTTTCTTGGGAATTAAATGTTTTAAAATATAAATAGTAACTTTTATTTATTTTTACAATGATTTAATTGAAATTCCAAAGTAATTTGACGATGCGCTATTTATATTAAGGGTGTCTTCCTGGAGGTCCGCGTTCGTAAAATGTGGTAGAATATAACATTATCAAATTAAAAAAAAATGAAACACTCATTTGTCGATTTCTTGATTTCTAACATTTTGATTAAATCTTCACTGAATAGATATAAGTTGTCAAAATGGCGATAGAACGTCAATTTACAGTAACTTGGATATTTTAATTTATTTTGTTATTTAAAAAGCGCGTTGAGTTTGCAACTCCTTCCGAAGAATCATAAACAGCTGCCTACTTTCCGGACATGTATGTACCTAAAGTTATAGTATTTATATGGGAAAGGAATGGGTTTGATGCATTCGCATTCAAAATTTGAGCTGATGAGATTTAATTTTTACTTTAATTAATTGTGTCAATGGTCTCATAAAAGTTTGCTTTAAACAGCAAAATGTGAAAGTTAACATAGTTATGAGTCATTCAAGATTAGCTATGTATCAATTTTTTTCATGATTCGACAATATCAGTGAAAAATGAGTAATTATATATATTCAAAACATTAAAGATTCTTCATTGCTAATTACGCGGAGTCTCGATATTATAGCCTTTCCATATAGTAGTATAGGTAAATTACATCCAATTAAATGCATTAAAGCGTTAAATAATGCCCTGATATAAAAATAATCACTCTGATATATCCGTAAGACGTTAACGCACTGTAAAAAACATAAATTCTGAAATTGTAATTATTGGAGCCACATTACATCATAGTGTCATTGCTCTACCGTATTAACGACGAATGAATATGAAGATATCTCTCTCACTGAACCATAATTTATGAATGTAAGCTATATGCATTGAGGTTTACCTTGTATATACCAAAGGATACCATTGGAACTACTGTGGACGCTGGCTAATATGCCACTATGTCCGCCCCTAATTATTCATCTGTTATGTTCGTATATATACGCGACATCCGGAATTTGATCTTTACTTATGTCCATCGTAAAATCGTATTTAGCTTCTGGATGTTTCCAGTGGTTGTCTTAGCCTGTTTCAAATTCCTTGACAGTTTTTGCAGTTACTACTTCTTATGGCAGGCTATTCCACATATCACCTACCCTATTTGTAAAAGGTTGTGTATATATATGCTCTTATCTAGTTCTGTAACTTTCACTCTTAGTTTCAGGTTTTACCCTACCTGTGGCTTTTGTTAGTGCCAGTATACCGGTACCCAGTCCGACTGTCCCCAGTTTCCATCGTTGTCTAAATTTGTATTTTGTCTTTCATCTGTATTCTTCTTGTGAAGTTTTCTTATGAATTGTGACCTGTGATTGTAATATTCAGTCATTCACTATAAATGCCTAAGTTCTGAATGTTGTGTTTTTATTTTCTTGCCTTGTTGTTGTATAATGTGTTTGTTTTTCTGCCTTCTCGTTTTTGATATGTATCTTGACTTTAATTTTTGTAACAATCACATTCCTTGTTCCTTATGGCCCTGTAACACTATAACGCACAGCACAACGTGTGCCCAGCGTGTGAGAATATTTTCGTACACGCGGGTGTGCGTTGTATAAGTTAGAGGCACGTTTGTAACGCGTTACAAACACGTCGACACACGTTGGCGTGCGTGGTTGAACGTTGGCTGCGTCGGACAATTTTGAACATGCTCAAAATTTCACGACGTTCGCCAACGTGTTGTTGATAAGTTATGCAGGCGTTTGACGAACGGTAGAGATTAATAGGATCTTGCATAAGGTCAGATTAAAGATCGGGATATCTTTCACAAGTGAAAGAAATTTCGTCTTTTCTCGAGTGGAGCGTAGCGAAACGAGAGAAAAAGACGTAGAATTTCTTACACGAGTGAAAGATATCCCGATCTTTAATTTTGATCTTATGCAAGATCCTATTTCTTCCGTAAAAAGCGAAAAGAAACGTCTAGTAACCTTTACTGTTTGAACAACGTTGTCGCCATTTAAGTATTCTTTACATTGTGACGTCAGGTGTTTTATGACGTTAAGTCATGGTTACGATTGTTGTATCACTAAAATCAACACGTCTGATTGGTCATTTACCGGTGTGAGATGAGGTCGCGTGCATCGATCTCACATGGGTCATCTCCCACTGTGAACCGCCATTTACGGAAGAATCGTTGTGCTCGCAATGTGTGCGATATATAGTAGTTTCTCGAAAGTTTTTTTAAACGTGATGAGAACGCAAACCGGGTGTCCTTGTAACTAAGAAGTAACGTATTAGCCGATGTTTTATTATAATGGTTAAAGATCAAGACAAAATTCCAAAGTAATGTAAATAGCTGATTTATTTCAGTATCATACTGGCATACCGGTATTGTTTTGAAAATATATATTTTTTTATTTTTTGAGGGACCTATCCCTCCTGCAAATTTGTCGTATTTTTGGTCGCATTTCTATCCATTTCTACATTTGCAAGTTATTGAGATGAAGAATTTCAAGCTGATCTAACAAAGATCGTCAAAACGCTATACAGACGCTCTATGAATGCTAAAAGACCGTTATTGATGCGTTCGGTATACGTCAAGCACACTAGTAAAACGCCTTTGCAACGTTGTCATTCGCTGCTACACGTTTTGTGAGCGTTGCACACAAGTTATGGATAAGTTTTCCGTGCGTTGTAGGCCGTTAGCCTGACGCTGTAAATGCGTCCAACAAGAGAATTTCTTCAATTTCTTCGGCGTGTGCTAACGTTCTTATAAAAATTATCGAACGTCGGCACACGTTGGCTAGAACGTTATAGTGTGACAGGGTATTTAGGTCTTCTTCTGTCTTAATCAATATCTCTTTTAAGATTTGGTTGTTGTATTTGTTTAATGTTCATAGATTCCAAAACCGTACTTTGTATTGAAACAATCTGTTCTTATTAAATCGAATAAATCAAGAAAGACGAAACTTTATAATCCAAGTGGTATTAATGAATTTAAACCTAATTTAAACATTTAAACAAATATTTCCCAGAAAGTTGGTAGTGTACTAAGTACTGCAGTAACAACGCAGGAAATCAGTTAAATAACGGGCTATGAAGTCTTGTACTTTTAATTATGTCGTCTATATCTTAAATGCTAGACACGAAACTATTTAGATCATGTTAATAAATTATCTGCAGTACATATTATTTCATAGTTAAATTTTGTTTTCTTAACAGTTACAAATCTTAATTTTTTTTCTTCAATACATAATAACAGGAGCCAGATATTACTCTAGTCACCTAACCCACTTGTTCAGTCAGTATATCTACATTATTCTCATAAAGTGCAATCATAAATTTTCTTGG
This sequence comes from Modiolus philippinarum, assembly GCA_002080025.1. Lineage (NCBI taxonomy): Eukaryota > Metazoa > Mollusca > Bivalvia > Mytilida > Modiolidae > Modiolus > Modiolus philippinarum. The sequence goes on from MJUU01058309.1 coordinate 12,814, forward strand.
TTTAATGGAGCCCGGACTACCAAGCATTTTCGGCTCAGGTCCGTTCGTTTAATAACAAAAGTTGAATGCACTTCGGAGTACCGAGCAGTCTCGCCTCAGGTCCGTTCATTAATAACGAAAGTTGAATGTACCCGGACTATCGAGCAGTCTCAGCTCTGGTCCGTTCATTTGAAAACGAAAGTCAATCAAACCGTTTGTCAGAAAGCGAAACTTGTTGTATTTAAGTGGCAATTTATCATTACATTAATGGTACATGTTAAAAATAAATCTCCGGACTACAGAGCAGTCTCGGCTCAGGTCCGTTCGTTTAATAAAAAAGTTGAATATACTTCGGACTACCGAGCAGTTTCGTCTCGGGTCCGTTCATTTGATAACGAAAGTTGCATGTACTACGGATTATGGCGCAGCCCCTGCTTAGGTCCGTTCATTTTATTACAAAAAATAAATGTACTCCTGACTATGGCACAGTCCCCGATCAGGTCTGTTTATTTGATAACGAAAATTGAATGTACTCCGGACTATCGAGCAGTTTCGGCTCAGGTCCGTTCATTCAATAACGAAAGTTGAATGTACTAATGAAACCGTTTGTCAGAAATGCGGAACTTTTTGTATGTAAGTGGCAATTTATCATTACTTTTCTTACTGCCACAGATTACATAGATAGATGAATTTCTAAAACAGTAATATTCCAGATTACCATCTGTAACAGCACTATTATTAAGGTCTTTCACGACTCCAGTCGGAAAGACCTTCTTGTAATTCTTCCGATTATTTTTATTATTATTATTAAGGTCTTTCACCACATGTGAAAGACCTTACTGTATTTATTCTGATTATTATTATTATTATTAAGGTCTTTCACCACAGTGAAAGACCTTATTGTTATTCTTCGGATTATTGTTTTTTTAATTATTTTTCTTCCGTCGCACTGCTGTAAAAAACTACGCGACATATCATTTCGGCTCTTGGTGTGATGAATCGACACTACTGCAGGACCTCAAAACTCAGCCAAGCATATCGGTCTATTTTTAGTAACGGAGTTATCTCCCCGGGTACGATTTATCTTGTTAGCAGATCTCCTCAGAAACCGTAACCGATATCAAAATTTTGAATGGGGGGAAATGTTCGATTCATCCTCAGCATGATTAATCACGCAAAAAATTTTTTTTAGGTCGCGACCCCGGTTACGCGTTTTTGACCCCTAAATATGCAAATTTCTCAAAGTTATCGGATTTCCACCAAATTTGGTTTCCAGGTAGCTCTCATGGTCCTGATTACAAATCTGGGGCCAAAAAAATTTTTTCGGCCGCCATTTTCAAAATGGCCGCCATTTGAAATTTCGTTATCGCAATATCTCGGAAACGATAAAAAATTCTGAAAACATTATATTGCAAAAATATTCCTCTCATTGAAATCTACATTTGATTCAATAGAACAAAAACTCCTCGACAAACCGTTTTTGAGTTATAGCCCTTGACACGTTTCGGTAAATCGGTTTTTGCGAATAACTTTTAAACGCTTACAGATAATATAGTAAACATATATGTTTAAAGTGATCAGTGCGAAAAGACCTTCAATTTGAGTACCAGGTTGAAGGTCATCGGTGACCTTTGACCTTGACCTTTGACCTTGTTATCAGATGAACTCGGACACCGTAACAGATGGCTGAAAAAGTATATCAGCAAAAATGTTCATCATGTCATGGGCTACATTTGTCTTATTTGGACCGAAGCTCTCTGATGACTCCCTGAAGGGTTATTGCCCTTGACGCGTTTCAGAAATAGGTTTTTTGAGTATAACTTTAAAACCTTTACAGATAGTATGGTTATGTAACATATCAAATTAATCAGCAAGGAGAGACCTTCAATTTGATCCCAAGCTCAAAGGTCATCAAGGTCATCGGTCAAGGTCATAGCCAATTTTAACTTTTTTTTTATCGGAAAATCTTTATAACGATTACAAATGGCTACTCTTAATATATTGGAGACAATGTGCATCTCATCAAGATGATTTGAAACATGTGACATGACAAAACATAACACTAAACACAACATTGACTGGGAAAGACCTTGCAATTGTTCTCTGAACAATTGTCCTTTTAATTATATATTGCGATTCTTGTAAAGCTGTTCAAAGGTTAGAAAAAGGGTTGATTGATGAAATAATAGCAATACCGTCAGTATATTGCATATTTACTATATTAGCCAGCTATTTGTGTAAAATTTTGGGAAAAAAAATCATAATAATCATACCCCGGCTTTCTCCAAAGCAGACTGTTTAAAGCTTTTATTGTGTCCGTTTATCCGCACATTCGTCCAACCTTTATATCCTCCTCGCTTAATGAATCAAATTTTATGAAATGACAGAGTGCACACCTGTTTTAGATTGTGATCTGACCAATTTTCGGTGTCTCCAAAATCACAACATCGATTCTGCCATTCATTGTCATGGGAGCACTGGTATATTAATGCTTATTCGCAACTCTAGTGCCCAAATGAATGGAGTTGATGAAGCTTTCAGCGAAACTTTATCACATGGTGCCATAGTGTACCTTCTATTCTAAATTCATATTGGGGGGGGGGGGCGATAGCAAAAACATAACTTTTGTCTGTTTGTCGCAGTACTGGAATGCTATCTACACCTCCTTCTACACCAGTAAATGTAATTCCATGATTCCATGAAACCATCAGAAAATTGTTATCATATAATGCCATAGTGCACATCCTATTTAAGATTTTTTTCCATATCAAATATAAACAATGAAAGAATATGGATTAAATAAAAATGAGACAAGTCTCTACAAGAACATGGTAAAACCAAGCAATGGAACAACGCTTTTATCGTTGTTCTTCATCTTGAAGTCACAAAGAAGAAAAGAATACCGAAGCAAAAGGAAAGAAAATAGAAAATTATACAATCAGATCTCTAAACACTCGGCAATTCAGATTTAACACAAACTGAAGCATGACAAAGACAAAAATAAACAAAACTACGCCACTAACAGTGTGAACTCTTACAAAAACTGGATTTGTTATCGGGTGCTCCAGAAGGGTAATCATGATCTGATCCAAGTGTGGCAACTGCTACACAGCCAGTTAAAATATGGTGTTGAAAAATCTGTTCGGTATCTGATTGGTTTATGTCATTTTCTAACCTTTTGACAAAACCAATTAAAAATTTAAAATCTATAGTACTTAATACTTCTCTGACCCTAGTCTACTGTCGTTGTTACAGTACCATGGTGAAAGATTGAAAAGGAATTGTCTAAGACAGTTACAAGGACAAAAACGATTGAAAAGGAATTGTCTAAGGAAGTTACAATGACAAATTTCTGCTACAAATATCATCATAGATTGATTTGATCTGCACTGAAGAGACACAATTTGTCGAAATGGTTATTTGCAGAAAACAAAATCCTAGTAACTTTGGTATTTCATTATTTTAACGTGACATGCTACTGTGCCATGTTATGAAAGTTAGTAATAGATAAATACCGAAGTAACTTATGTGTTACATAATACATCTAAGTCTATAAAAGTTTTTTTTCTGTCTACGTTTTATATGATAAATTACTTCGTTTGTATATTGAACCTCGCTGTTTTTATAAACCAACATTTATGTAAGTTAAGGATGTATTCTGGTGATGTTTCAGTCTCGTTGAAATCTCGTTTGGAAATAATTTTAAAATTATTTATATTTTATGTACAATAGCAATGAATTAACAAAATTGGTGTTAATCTCCAAATTGTGTCATAAAATTATTCATTTCTATCAAGTGGTTTCAGAGTTATCTCAAATTGAAGATTGATGTCCTAATTGGCTGTTGGATTCATGTCAAATTTTCACAAAATAGGGGTTGGGTTAGAAAAAAGCCATTTAATGAAAAAAATATGCCCTTATGATTTATTTTTGCTTTTTTGTAAAGAGTATTTTATATATTTGCAATAAAAAATCACAAAACAAATGAAGTTTAAGCCATTATCTGTTTAAAAATTTAGAAAATCTACATTTTTAGGGAAATATGGAAATGCTGAAATAGCCTCTAAAAAGCATGAAAATGGGACAAAACTTTCTTATATCAACACCAACATATGATTTTTGGAGGTTGAATTTGTTCATTCCTTCTATTTATAGCTTTTCAGAAAGTATGAGAAAAAGTTAAATACTCTAAGCTACATTTTTTCAATGAAAATAGTCAAAAAAATGGGCAAAAATGCCTAAAAATGCGCAAAAGTGCTAAAATTGGTCACTTTCAAATAGCTGTAGCAAAATAATGCACAGCAACCTATGAATTTTTCTTTATATATTTAATTTATAGGATAAGAACATTGCAAAAATCAAGGTTTGAAAAAAAGTTAAATACTTTAAAATGTTGGCTCCTCACCATGGTACATCCTTAAACTACATAAGGGGACGATCATTTGATTTGAAAAAAAAAGATACAGAACAATGGACAGAATAAAAAGAGAAAAACACAATGCAACGTTCTTAATATTAGAACAGGCAAATGAAAATGTCACTTTCAACAAATAAAAATACACTGTAAGTAACAGAAAAACGACCACAACAAGTTGCAATACTTTACAATGGATACAAAAAAAGTCAAGACACGTGAGCATTGTATTTGATGCGCTGCTGAAAATTGGATACATCTGATTATCTATGATTGGATATTGATATTTTCCAAAATTTAGCTTCAACTTATTTCCAATATTGTACCTAATCTTAAATATCTTAGGACTTGTATAAAAGTAAGTTTAGATACATGTAATAGGAAACGCGAATAAGTTCAAGATGTATTTCTAAGAAAGCCGATACTGTACTTTGTAGGGATGACTCAGTGTATGTACCTTTACGGATATACTGTTTTAATGATTTATATTGGAGACGAAAAAATTTAGACAATATGCAATATTTTTTTCCACGAATGTTTGTCACATGACATGTTGTGGCTGGCGCGGATCCAGGAAATTTGAAAAGGGGGTTCAAATTAGAAAATGAAAGAAAATGTCGGCGAGCGGAGCGAGGCGCGAAAATTTTTGGAGTATTCCTTAGTAAAACATCAGGATATTCATAAAAAATACATAATTGTCCAAGAAAAGGGGTGTTCCAACCCCCATAACCCCCCATTGGATCCGCTAATGTGTGGGCAATATAATATCTGATTCAGTGCTACACTCAGGTAAATCGTTTAAAGAAGGTGCAAGCTATAACAGGAAAGACATCAGGTAAGGGAAAGAATGTTTTTGCGAGTTCGACATGCAAATGACATCACCTTAGAATTTCACTTTTTAGTTCCTTTGTCTTTGAAACTTGCACTTACATTCGACTTTCGACTCTAGGAATTCAATAATGGAGATTCTTTAAGGTTATGTGGAGATTTGATATAACATTTGAGCAAATTTTGTACTTACATTTGCATTATAAACAAACAATTGTGATTTGTTAAAAAATACTAAAACGTCTTATGAATTTTGCCATTTTGTTCTGAAAACAAACGGATCTTGGTATACCTTTGAAAAGGATATTTACTCGGCTGACAAGAAATATTCTCCTGTGATATGAAATAAAAAAGTAAGGTGGGCATCTCCCGAGATTATTATCAAGACTTTGAAATAGAAGATTCAATTTACCAAGTTATTGAAGATAGATGATTTTCAGCGAAGTCGTTAAGCTTTTAACAGTGTAAGAAGACTACAATTTTTACTTTATATATATTGCTAGATCACACAATGTGGTTATTTATCAACTTTCAGTATGAACAATGTGAATAGCACTAGTATAAATAAATACTGTTTATATTTCAACTCTATCCGAGTCTTTTTCAAAACAACAAAATATATATAATAAAACAAGAAGCTATTTACAAAAAAACCGCACTACAAAACGTAATTAAATGGGTAAACTACATGTCGGAGACTGAAGGCGTGACCTAAATTGTAGTGATGTGAAAAAATATTTGCTGGTGTTTGTACGTAACATTTACTGCTATATTTTCTTTATTTTTTCAATGCTGGGATTATATGCATTTATTGATCTATAACCCTGATGTAAAGACTGGGTTTTAAACGATCAATCCAATAGCTTTCTTTAGATCTACTCTGGTTTAAATTCCACGATCTATTTTGATCAATTGCGATGACTTGCATATTTTGCCAGTTGTGATTTGGAGTATTAAAATGGATTGTAGTGGCCTGGTTCTGATCTTTGTTTTCGATATGGTTACGATGCAAGTTTATGCGAAGATTGAGCACATTTCTTGTCTCACCAACATATTGTTCTTTACCGACAGAACATGTAACCAGATAGATGACATTGGGCGATTTACATGATAATTGTCAAAAGATTTTGAAAATATCACCGGTAGCTGTACTTTGGAAAGTTTCAGTCGTGAAACTGTATTTACACAATTAAAAACGTCTATTACGGCATGTTGTAAACCGGCCTATCTCGGCCGAAGGTAGTTTAGCTCTAACGAATGTCTTTCAGATTCATGGGACGACGAAAAGATACAAGCGGGGGTTCAGGTTAGACGGCTTTCATATTGGGTGACGCATGGAGAATAGGCATACATTCGCGGGATATATCAGACAGGTGTGGCAACTTGGGATGGAAGGTTGTCACCAACGAGATACGAGAATTTTTCCTCTTCTTGCCCCGATACAGTAATAATTGAGTTCGATCGATTAATGACACTTTTTGATTGTTTAATCAACATCTTTTCCTTTATAGCCCCTGTTAACAAGATGTTGTTTAAGTTCTTTGCTCCTTTGTTAAAATGTTTGTTCTTTTGAGCAGATACGTCGTATTCGAGTTGACAGACCATACGGTACCGCATTTATAAAATGTCGTGGGTGACAACTACTAGGGAGCAAATAAGCGTGTGCATCTGTTGGTTTTGAATGCAGGTCAAAATGAATTTGGCCATCGAAAAGTATAGATGTTGTATCGAGGAATGTATTCGTTGTTTCTGAGATGGTTAAGGTGAATTTGATGGACGGGTGATAGTTATTAATAAATTCAATGAATTCATCAAGGTTAGATCTTGTATCTGTCCATTTCATTTCAATGTCATCAATAAAGCGCAGCCAGCTCTATGGTTTATAAGGTGCATCCTTTAACATGCGCTGTTCTAAATCCCCCATGAAAATATTGGCATATGATGGTGCTACCCTTGTATCCATAGCAGTCCCATTAACTTTAAGAAAATTCTCGTTATCGAAAACGAAGTTGTAACGTGTAAGAACTAAACTCAAAAGCTTGACTAGAGATTCAGTGGAGGGTGATTTTATAGTTCTTCTATCCCACACTTTACGACAGGCCTCGATTCCTTCATCATGTGGTATGTTGGTGTATAAAGAAGTCACGACTAAAGTTACCAAAATTGTGTTGGGCGAAAGGTCTACAGAGGGTGTTTTATTGATGTAATCAGTCGTTTCTTTTACAAAAGAAGGTAAATTCTCGACAAAAGGTTGTAGATGAAAATTTAGGAACTGGGAAATTTTCTCTGTGGGATGTCCAATACAGTTAACTATTGGTCGCCCGGGAAGTCCTTCTTTGTGTTTTTTTTTGGGGGGGGAGGAGATGAAATAAACCAGCTCTGGGATTTTAAGGAAGAAAACTTTAAAAAGTTTTTTAATTTTTTGCTTTGTTTTACGTTGTTTATGTTAGTTACAGCAATGGTATCTTAATGATCCGCCTTTGTCCCCTTCCGTATTTTTATTTTTCATGTGTTGTCATTATATTTTACTTGCGTTGTTTGACGTTCATAGTACATAAAATCTCACCTCCTCATCATGGAACATCTTGATATATTTAAATCTTTGAAGAAAGAGAGTAAGAAGTTATCTTTCTTAAGACACCACAATCAAAATTATCAAACTTACATAGCTAACAATGTCATACCAAAAGGTCTGCAGATTAAAAAGACCCACAACATCGGGCATACCTCTCAGTTTTTTAAATCTCATTGGAAAACGGCTCTTGATATTTGCTCCAAAAAATTTTTACAACTTTTAAAAGATCATTGTTTAAGGCAAATTAAAAGTCTCACAAATTCAATTTCCAGGAAGAATGATCTCCTAAAGAATTCCTGCATGCCGTCTGAATATTCAACTTATATGGATAAATTATCCCATTTTGTCAAAAAGCATGAAACACAATTGCTAAATAAACAACAACGCAAGTTTTCAAGAGATAACAGCGAAAATATTTTCCCTCATTACAGTTAAAAGAACCCGTAAAACAACATTCAAAAAAGAAAAATAGACGGTTTCAGAAAAGACCACAGATTGAAAATGATAATAGGTCTACGGTTTTAAATTTGTCTTCCAATCCTCTCTCTGAGGCCGAAGAATCTGTTTTATCAAAGGGGCTAGGTTTTTGTCCAACTCCAAGCCATCTAAACTTGAAACAATTCAAAGATGACATGCATGCTTTTTTCCGACGTTTACAGTTAAAAGAATATTTTGAAAGAAAGCGGGATGAAGAAGGTACATGTATATCAGAGCATTCAGATTCAGACTCGGAGCCTGATTTTTATGACAAATTCAAAAAGACAAGTACTTGGACGCCCAAGTGCAGTAAATCTAGAGCCTTGGAGTCGTATATTGAAACAGTCCAAGAAAAAGTAGAACTCCAACTACCTAAAGAAAGTCGCCCCATTTCAAACATCACGAAATGCGAAAGACAAGCACTCCGTAATTTAGAAAAGAGAGAGGATATTGTTATCAAAAAGGCAGACATGATAACTACGTTCAAGGACGATCAAGATATGTTAAGTTTGTCCAGATTAAACAAGATCAAATTAGGATCTTGTTTGATCTTAACAAACTTAATTTGTCTTGATTGCTCCTGAACGCAAATAACAAGTTAATCTTGTTTAATCTTGAATTATCTTAACACGTCTTGATCGTCCTTGAAATCAATTATCTTGAAAACCAACTTAAAATCTAACACAGTCTTAACAAAATTTTGTTAAGCCTGTCAAGATCATGATAAGATCAAAATGGCCAAACAAGATCAAAACATATCTGCTGGTGTCTTCATCTTGATGTCACCACGAGGCCTTCAACAATGAGCCTTGTTCATACCTCATAGAAAGTTCAGGACGGCCCTTAGCACCGGTGTGGGCGGAACTCATTGCTGGATCTCGAGTAATTCTACATCCATGCTTCGCACTCATGAAAACGGGATCATCAACAAAGATAAAAAAAAAAACTGGCAAAGTGTTCTTGCAACTGCTGTCATCCATTGCCCGACAAAACAAACGAACAAAAGACAACCACAACATATAAACAACTACAGGGCATTCATCGAGTCAATCGTTAGAAAACATTGCATTATTAAAAAGGGAGATGTGGGCAATATAAAAAGGTAGTCAGAATGTCATTTTGAAATTACAAAAAATAAAATGCCAAAGGTTTGAAAAATTATAGTGTATCTATATGAGAAAGTCTCTCAAGAACAAGAACACCATTACTGAAATGTACGTAGAGCATACATCTCTCTCATGGAGAATCTTTTTACGGACTCCAAACTGCAGGAAAGACAAAATCCGGTCTTAATAAACAATGGAAGGATATGGAGCAAATGCACATGAAACAAAGTCTTTACAAATACATGGTAAAAGCAACAGAAAAATTGTGTTAGCTCTCGCGTTACGAAGCAATTGTGAAAAATACATCCTGTGATACTGCCGATGTCTACTGAGATACATAATGATTCTTTACCAAACATATGGCAGTTTTGAGTTTGATTTTTCTTCCGTAGTGCGACAGTGATTTTCCAGCAGACAAGGCTCGTTGAGCTAGCCGGCAGTTTAGCAGGGAGCACTCCTTGACCCATCTTTCAAAATGACGCTTTGTCCCTTTTTCCTTTTCAAGATTGTGGTCATGGAGTTAGTAGTCTACCTGTTTTGGGTTTTATTCGTATGTTTATTATACAACAGGGAAACGGGACAGAGAAAAGTGAGGTTTTGGGTACCCATAAACTGGTTTAACCCTACCGCTACCAGCTTTTGCTAGTGCCGGTACCAAGTCCGGCTGTCCCGAGTTCCTATCGTTATTTACGTTTGTCTTTTGTTTTTCATTGTGTTTTTTTTCTTGTGCAGTTCCTTGGTACATTGTGGCATGTCATTGTGTTTTTCGGCCATTATAGGTGTTTCGTTATCTTTTTATTCTACTATTCCGTCAGCAGTAGAAGTTGGAATATTACTGTCCATGTTAGAAAATTGATAATTTTGAAATTAAAACACTCCCTTGGTCGTTAATTTCAGGACTGAGATGACCATTTTCATAAGACCAAATAAGATGTAAATCTAGTGGTTTCTGTTAATTCATTTATCTCTGGTTCTGGATGATATACTGATGGGATCCATGGAGCAAAAGATACATTTTATGAGAAAGAACATCGTCAATATATCTATAAGGGAGATTGGAGGATCTTTCACCTTTTATTTTATTATCCTTTACAAGTCCGTAAAGAAATTCAATTTCGTAGGAATATAAAAACAAGTCTGCGAGTAGAGGGGCTCCTTTCCTGGCCATCGATGTACCAATTTGCGTTGATAAATACCAACCCCGAATGTGACAAATATATTATCAATAAGAAAATAAAGTATATTGCACACCTGTATTCTATCGTAGCATTCTTTTCCTTCTAAATTGGTTTTTAAGAAAAATGTGGATTTATAATATAATACAAATAATTTTTTTTTAATCGTCAAAGGCTTTTGATTCATGATTTTAGTTTATCTAGAGGAAGCGTGGTACAATGAGTGGACAAATCAAAAGTTTTGAGAGAATGTATTTGAGAAAATTAACGGTATTTAAGATTTCGAATTTTTAAGTATCCACATGTGATTTATGTCACTTCTGGCATGATTGTTTCACAGTATGCTCGATGCCTGTCTTTGACTGCAGACAAAATATTTGTTAGTTCAGAATTGGATACAGCTGACTTTTTATGTTTTATGTTTGTAGATTGATATTTTTCAAATTAAACTTTATCCAATTAACAATATTATGCCTTAGCTAAAGTACATTTGTACATAAGGACTTGAATTATAGTAGGCTTAACATATATAATGAAGATAAGAGGAAAAGCGAATAAGTTCAAGATATATTTCCAAGAAAGTCGATACTGTACTTTGTAGAGATGACTCAGTCTGTGTACCTGTACGGGTATGCCGTTTTGTAGTTTATGTTGGAGACAAAACTATTTAGACCAAATAGGTGCATAGTCTGCAATATATGTTTCCACGAATTTTTGTCACATGACATGTTGTCGACAATATAAAATCTGATTCAACGCAACAGTCGCTTAAATCATTTTAAAAAGGTGGCATGCATCAGGTAAGAGAAAGCATTTTTTTTTCTTGTGTTCGGCATGCGAATGACATCACCTTTGAATTTCATTCTTTAATTCCTTTGTCTTTGAAACTTGAACATACATTCGACTGTAGACAATTTTTCTAGGAACTCGATACTGGGGATTCGACCTAATCTGCAATTTTTTGCGTACTTTAAAGGGAACCGATATGTGGAGATTTTATATAACATTTGAACATTTTTATACCTTTGTTTGTCTTATAAACGACCAATTGTGGCTTGCTTAAAAAAAATACTAAAACGTCTTATGAATTGTGCCATTTTGTTCTAAAAACAAACGGAACTCGGTATACCTTTGATTCTAGCCTTTTAGAAAGGATATTCACTCGGCTGTCCACAAATATTATCCTATGATTTGAAATAAAAAAGAAAGGTGGGCATCTCCCAAAATTAAAGACCTCGAAATAGAAGATTGAATTTACAAGACTATTGAAAATAGATGATTTTAAGCAAATTTATACCTTTTAATTATATATGATATCAGATCGGGAAGTAGTTCGTAAAAAATGTCTCCCTTGTGAATTTGTGTACCTGTCATCCCCACAAATAATGAAGGTGTGTGATGACATTGGAACGGTAAAAAAACAAATTTCTAACACTTGCTGTTTTTTTTACATTTCACATACTATGTATATTATACTGCAAAAATCGCTGTGTAGAATAGATATATGAGAAATATACAATTTTCGTTGATTAATTTATAAAACAATGTTTTAAAACCAACTCTATCTGATAGTCAAATCTGCATGATAATAAAGAAAAAAATTCTAGCCACCCTCAACAGGCATGAGCGGAAACAAAATTTAAAGTATTATTAAATTTACTATTATGCATCGTATAAATCATATGAAAATGATTTCTGAAAATGGCCCTTTTCAGGATCAACATCTTTCAAGTTTTTAATTTGGGAGAAAATGGACTTTCCATTATATTTTTAGTCCGCAATTCAACAATTCAAGTGACTTGTGCTCACTGTGAAGTAAATATATGGGAAATTCAAAGAAGTATTCTGTTGGGGTGCTTTGTTGATAAATTCGCCTTTATACAAAGCTGATTCCGTAAAGAAACCTCAGAAAGAATGTATATGAACTGAAAATTAGATCTTGTTTGGAGAAACGCTACAAAGGGCGGACATAAAAGTTTGCACATGGATTAACAGGGATATTGGCAACCCGTATACAAATTTTGGTCAACTTTTTGGGGATCCACTATGAAAGATAGACACTAAATTGATCTTTTATGCCGATTTTCGCATTATATGTGCATCCATACGTTTACTTGAGGCAATTTTACGTGACTTTCATATAAATTCAAAATGTAGGAATGAAAAATATTAGTATTTTTTTTCAATGGAAATAAACTAATAATTATGCATCTATGGTAAACAAAAATCAACATTTCTACCTCGTTTAAACGAGAGCTCAATTTCTATTGTTCTATTTCAACCACTTCCCCGCCTGATATACACTGTCGTGTACCCGATACGGAATAGTCACTCTAAGATTGCGGATGTGAACACCAGGAAAAGGTAGGTGTATGCTATAAGGTCAATATGTTCCTTATATAATGCTAAATATTGAAAAACATAACACCAGTAGACGGAGATCTTCTGAAGCTACCGTAATATAACTGCTGTTTAACACGATCTCCTTTTTATTTTTTCTCAATAACCTTTAATCAAACCTCCGATGGAGCTGAAACTCGAAAGCTCTGAAAATCTACACGTGGCAAAACTTCGTAGTCATCCAGAGAACTGCTGCATAGAAAATAACGAATTAATATGTTTTATTGGCCTTAGAGAACTGATTTGCTCAAGGGAAACAGAAAGTACAATTTATCAGAGTGAATAAAAAAAAATCACAGGCAATTGCGTAATCACGTGAAGATGATCGAAATGGATGATTTTCGTGTGGGTGTCTAGTTCAACTCATGTGCTAAATAGCCAATCGAGGTAATCATATACATTCGCCGATTTGAGAACTGATTCGATAAACACGATCAGAATGTGCAATTTATATATTAAGTTATTCCGTGATACGTGAAAATAATCGGATTGTGATTTCGTATACATGTCGATTCCATTGCTACACATGACACAGGTTTACACATGTTATTTTCATCTTGACAAAGTTCTACGCGACATTATTACTGGATTTATTTCAAAAGACAGGGACGTAAATACTGTGAATATTTATGTACTGTATAATAATATCAATTCTATATTGCAACAACATCAATATTCGACTTACAAAAAATGGTTTTGAAAGAAATTTACTCACTATATTTTGATCGGAAGCATGTAGTTCTTCACATACGTTAATAGGCCGGAAGCCGCACGTGACTTTCTCGGATGGTTTTAGCAACTCTCAGCCTACGGCTTTCGAGTTAAAAATTGATCTATTCAGTGAAACTTTTATCCAAGCGGGGATTGAGATATAATTCGAATAATACATGTACATGATGTTTTGTGTCTTTTGTATTCAAATATTGATTGCTACCGAAAGTTTACTTTGATATTTTCTGGTATATAAACTTCAGCGCTCTGTATACTCTGAAACCTTAATAAAATCGTTAGCGAAATTTTATTTAAGTCACGGAATGATCACTCTCCATATTTTTTTTTAAAAAGCAAAAGCATGTTCAGGAATGGTCTCGATATTTTTGTTCAGGAACGGACTTTTTGTTCAGGAATGGTCTTTCTCGATACGAAAGAGACTTCTTCATTTCAAATATTGGTATCTACACTAATATCGCAAAAAAAAAACAAAAAAAAACACAAAAAAAAACACACACAAAAAAAACACAAAAAAAACACAAAAAACACGCACAAAAAAAAACAAAACAAAAAAACAAAAACAAAAATACACACACAAAAAAAAACAAAAAAAAACAAAAAAACAAAAAAAACACAAAAAAAACAAACTAAAAAGCAAAAACCAAACAAACAAACATACAAACAAAAAAAAAGAAAAAAAAACGGAACATATGAAGATTTTTGGTTGTCGATTGAGTCCTTAGCTTGCAAGGAACGCATAGTGTCTGAAACGACCAATGACATCAATATTAAAAGCTTTATGTTTTCCAATTTGGACTCTCTAGTAATTTAATTGTAATTGTCAGTTCCCATAGACTAAGATAAAGGAAATTTCGATGTCACTACAGTGTTTACATGTTTACATAATAAAGTTCATTTATTAAGAAAAAAACCGCACATTTTATTTTCTGAATCTGGGGAGGGATATATTTCACACGATTGAATAGATGAACTCCAAGACGCATGACGGATAAAATTGCAAAACAAGGGACGATTATCCCGTGAATCATCCAGCATCACTTTCTATACGGATACCAGGTGATACTGTTTCAAGTTTACTAGGCTATATTTTTGCAAGCTTTCACCGCTGTCGTCGTTCTTGCTTAACAATCAAAATTGTGTGCAAAAGGTAAATATCCAATCTCAGATAGCAGGCAGCATTGAATTTCGTTCAATAAGGGACCCAATGGCTTATTCATACAACAATTCAAAGGTCCTCTCTGTAATTACGAGGCCAATAAAGGCCAAACTCAGTGACAACTGTCCTTTGATGGTCCCCTTTAGAAAAAGGGACTCCCGCAGGTCTTCACCCCATCAAAACCATTAAGGTCCCTATATTTTTTTTCAAGTGGGCAATTCAAGCTCCTGAGAACCTTTTGGTACTGAATTTTACATCGTTAAAGGTATACGATTAAAAATTTATCATTCAGAATTTGAACAAACCATGACTGAAAATATACGTGTTCGAAGTAACTCCACTTTAATTAGTAGTATAGCGGCGACTATTTGAAAAGTCGCTTAGTTTAAAAGTTTAAATAACCCAAAAGCCTCATGGAATTTTATTGGCTCATATGAAAGGTTGAAATGTTAGCTAACAGAGGGTTATATCGTTTCTGAATTTTAACTCGTTAAAGGTATAGTCCATTTGGTGGTTATAAAAATAGGGAAAATAATTAATTAAAAATCAGAGAAAAATTCAAGACATTATTATTGAAACATTTCTTAATAAAGTAGTCATTACATAACTGAACAACATATTTATGGTATTTCCCCCCAAAAATAAAGATTTTGCCCATTACTCTCAAGAGTAATTTTTTGAAGACTACAAGTATGGGAGTGTGCCATAGAACTAAACAGCTTGACCTGACCTTAACTGGCTATTGTTATACTAATCCTGTCAAATGGCACTTATTTACATGTATAAAGAATTTTAAATATAGACTTTGCATTTGTGTATAATAAACACAAAATACATTCATATTTGACTGTTGTTTTCAAAACAAACTAATTACAAAACCATTATTTACTTTGAATCTAAATATGGCAAGGCTAACTTGTTGTTTTCACTTGATTGGTGAGACAATATCTCCTCTTCCGTGCGACTGTTCGCCGACGACTGCCTCTTATACAATACCATCAAAACCCAAGAGGATTCATCAAACTACAAAGGGACTTAAAACAACTTGAAATTTGGGCCAACAAATGGGGAATGCGATTCAATACAAAAAATGCTACATACTGTCAATCAACCAGAAAACACCACATTTCTACAGTCTAAATAACCACGTACTACAGGAAGTAAAGGACAACCCGTACTTAGGACTCCAAATATCAAACAACCTAAAATGGAGTACACACATCAACAATATAAGTAAAAAAGCAAATGCAACATTAGGCTTCCTGAGAAGAAATCTTCGATACGTACCAGAAAACTGTAGAAAAACAGCTTATATCTCCTTGGTAAGATCAACAATGGAATATTGAGCGACTATCTGGAACCCTCACATGAAAGGAGATATAGATAAGTTAGAACGCATCCAAAATAAAGGCATCAGGTTTATCAAAAAAGACTATAGAAGTAGAACAACATGAGCAATAACAACAATGCGTAAAGAACTAGAACTAGATACCTTAGAAGAACGAAGATTCAGCCTCAGATTAATATTGCTGTACAAAGTGGTTGAGGGGTTGGTGCCGGCTCTACCATCAGAGAATTTTGTGAAACCCGTTAAACAAACCAAAAGAAGGATTAAACCGAAAGTATTTACAGACTGCCAACAAACCAACATCATAGAAAGACACGCCATAAAAAAACTCTAGAGCATACCAACTACCAGACTCAAATACACCAGAGTATAGGCATTCATTCTTCGTGGATACCATCGCCCACTGGAACAACTTACCAGAAGAGGCCGTGCACGCCATATCAGTAGAGCAATTCAAGAGTGCTCTACCGTCACTACGTAAATAGTGGCGCTCTCTCTCCCGTGTATAAAAGCCAAATTTGGATTCTACACGTAAAGATACAGATACAGATACAGAAGAAATGTGAAATAAAATTCAATAACAAATAAATGATTATATTTTTCTTGAAAAAATATCAACTTGTATTTTAATTATTATGGATTTTTCTTTTAAGATTTAAATAAATGTATTTATTTACTTTAATATTCAAGTTAGCATAAAGAAATGGCCATGCTTTTCTCGCTTCATATCACATGTATATTTTCATACTGTCCTTTAACTGATGTACATGTCTATACAAGTTTAAATCTTCAATACATGGTATTGATTTTTACCTGAACAGTTAATGAATAATGTTGAAGACACATGACTTCCGAATTTGGTAAATAAAGTTTTACATACATGTAACTAGAAAACACGAGGGGACTTTAGAAACATAAGTGGATGATATATATCGGATAATGGTTTTATGAAATAAAAACGATACGCTAGGCTATGGAATAGCCTTGGACAGAAAATTTCGTGTTTGATTGACAAGGGTGTGGTGGCTCATGATGTACTTGGCTTCGAAACATAAACCTTTTACAACACACACAAATAAACACCGGTAGCTCTTTATTCTTCCGCAAAAAACGCAATTCTATCTCTTTCCACCTTTCGTTCTCCATTGCCTAAGTATCTCCACAAACTACAATCACGCTTTGTTTAACACAATTGAAAAGTCTTTTATAGTATGTGTATATTATTCATTATTGCACAAAACCTCATCTTTATTTATTAACTTCTGGTTTTAAATTTATACATTACTGTTCTTATTCTTTTTATCATATCTATATTTATAAATCTAGCTAAGCGATATTGCAATACCAATCCCATCATCCTCTACAAACCTGTTCCCAGTACCACCTATAGTAAATGTTTATAATACTTTTCAACTTCCACAAGGAAACAGAAAAAATAAACCCCGCCCCGTTTTATCAGGACGAAACTGGACGCCATTTTGATTTTCGAGAATCTGAAATTCCTATTGGTCAATAGTCTTCTGCGCATGCGTTCTCCTCACTGCGCAAGCGTACCCCTCACTTCCCCGAAGAACTATCTATATAAGTAGGCTATTCCATAGCCTAGCTAACTAGTGGTCAGCTGACTTGTTGTTTATAAACATAGAGCACATGTTGGCTGTTGAAATAGATTTTGTCACTCCCAATATAGAAACACAGAAAATAGACATCATTTTACCCTTTAGTGAAATAGACAACTTTTTCATTTGTTGACAGATCTACATGTGAAATTCACCACTAATATGTATAATGTGGCCCTTCAAATAGATCTAGTTTAAAATTAGGTATATTAATAACTAGATTTTTAATTATTTTTTCCCATATTTTTATACTTACCAAATGGACTATATACGATTAAAAATATCATTTAGAATTTGATCAAACAATGACTGAAAATGTACGTGTTCGAAGTAATTGCTTTACCTCTTGTTAGGAGCGTAATAACAAGTTCTTATAAATATGAAGCCAAACGTAGCAGCAATGACCTGTACCGAATAAGTAGGGATTTAGCTTATTGAGTTTTGAGATTAATTTAATTTAAATTTAAACTTATTTTATTGTCAAAATAGAAGACAAATGGATCAGGCACGAGTTCTAAAACTCAGAAAGCCGTTTTGAGATTATATATCTGAAACTGCATTTCATAGCAAACTCCAGATGACATCGATCTTTAAGTGATTACATCAAAAATACTATCGACTATCACGAGTTTCAGGGAATTCAGCATTCTAGCATCCGCTTTTTTAACGACAAAAATGATGCACTCGACTTGCAACCTTACATTGTAAGGGAAAGTTACATGTTAAAAGTTTTATCGGGGTACACCTGCTTCATCTACAATTACTTTTGACATCCACGATAAAACTGAACCTCTATAGGCAAGCGGCAAAGACGTCATTTTATAAATTTCAAATGACCTGAAGTCTCATGGAATTTTATTTGCTCATAGAAAAGGTTGAAATATTAGCTAATAAGGGACCCTATGGCTATGAATAAGCCATAGGGTCTCTTATTGAACGAAATTCAATGCTACCTGCTATCTGGAAAATATCAGAGTAATCTTTCAATAGCAATCAATATTTGAATACAAAAAGACACAAAACATCCGAAATTAGTCGAATTATATCTGAAAACACGCCAGAATAAAAGTTTCGCTGAATGGGTCATCTTTTGAAGGTTATTGATCAAAATAAAAAGGACATCGTATTCAACAGTAGTTATATTACGGTAGCGACAGGAGATCCCCGTCTAATGGTGTTATGCATATCACCGTTAAGCATTATATAACGACCTTATTGGTCTTATAGCATGCACCTGCCTTTTCGTAGTGTTTAAATCCGCCATCTTAGAGTGGCCATTCCGTATCGGGTACACGACAGTGATATATTTGCTTAAGAAAAAGGGCACATTTAAACCAACGTGGTGTTCCCTTCATCTTACTTTTTATATACATTACATTAACACTAAAATGCGCATTATGACACGTATATTGTGCGCGAAACTGAACTTGAACTTGGTTAACCAGGATTATTGCACCATAATCAGGTTTACCGTGTATAATCCTGGTTTAGCAAAGAAAACCCACATTCTCGCTCGTTAACCCAAATTACTGCTCGGTAATTGGGGTTTCCGGACTACTATACTTGTCAACCTGTGATGCCTATGAATCTTTATTGATAAACCAGGATTATCAGTCGGTAAAGCGGGATCTACAGCACGGAATTAACCAAAACTTCGTAAATCTAGGTTCACCGAAATACAAAACCACTAATGCCGGATAAAAAAAAGATTCATTGGTTATTTTTATCATATTATTTATTTTGTTGTTTTTTTTTTCCTTTTATTATAAAGAGTATTTCTAAAGATAAAAATCTTGAAAAAAATGTTTTAGTAATTTTTTTTATTTTTATATGAACCCTTTCCTTCATAACGACGCCTTTGGACGCCTCTAGGTCCCCCCTTTAAGGGCTATAGAAGGGTGTTGTATTAGCCCCTAGGATGAGGATATGGGCTTATTGAACAGAATATAACTTGGGCAAAAAAAAATGAGTGTTTTTCGCGCGTGATTGGGGACCAAAAAGATATGTCAGGGGGGTCCCAGAGGGGGATGTGCCCCCCTCTGTCCGGGGGTTCGAAGGGGGCGTTAGCCCCCCTCACCGCCAGACCAAATCTGGGGCTTATCTACATCATGAAATAGTGCTAGCTATTCCTTAACACATATATTTTGAAGTTGAACCTTGCTTGGGCACGTGCAAGAAACATTTTATTTTTAAAACATTTTTGAAGTATGTTTTGAAGGGAAAAAATGCAAAAAATATGAGTTTTTTTACGATTTTGAGGTCCCTTGCTGTCTCCATGGCAACCAGTACCAGGGTTTTGGAACCTGTTTTCCAAAGACCACTGACAGGTGTCCAACAAGTGCCAAGACACTGACTTCTAAACATTGGGTCCCATTTACTTCTGCAAAAAAAATGCCCTTTTGGAACCATTTTCATGAAGGAAAGGGTTAATGGAGAAGAAATGAAATTCAATAAAATTAGGTAAATAACCATTTTTTGGTGATAGTACTTCAAAACTATTAGTTTTATCATGATTTTTGGCTTTTTTGACAACTTTTTTTTTCCTGTTTCCCTGTTAACCCTTTCCTTCATAACGACGCCTTTGGACGCCTCTAAGTCCCCCCTTTAAGGGCTATAGGAGGGTGTTGTATTAGCCCCTAGGATGAGGATATGGGCTTATTGAACAGAATATAACTTGGGCAAAAAAATTGAGTGTTTTTCGCGCGCGATTGGGGACCAAAAAGATATGTCAGGGGGTCCCAGAGGGGGGATGTGCCCCCCCTCTGTCTGGGGGTTCGAAGGGGGCGTTAGCCCCCTCGTCGCCAGACCAAATCTGGGGCTTACCTACATCATGAAATAGTGCTAGCTATTCCTCAACACATATATTTTGAAGATGAACCTTGCTTGGGCATGTGCAAGTAACATTTTATTTTTAAAAAATTTTTGAAGTATGTTTTGAAGGGAAAAAATGCAAAAAATATGAGTTTTTTTACGATTTTGAGGTCCCCTGCCGTCTCCATGGCAACCAGTACCAGGGTTTTGGAACCTGTTTTCCAAAGACCACTGACAGGTCTCCAACTGTGCCAAGTGCCAAAACTCTGACTTGCAAGACAATAATTCTGCAGCATTCTAAACATTGGGTCCCATTTACTTCTGCAAAAAAATGCCCTTTTGGAACCATTTTCATGAAGGAAAGGGTTAAAGAGGTGATTTTAGTACCTGAAAATGAGTCATATTTTTATTAAGGAAATCGTTTAATACGGGAATGTTTTCTCATATAAATTAATGTTTCTTAAATAATAAAAAAATAATAATAATAAAGAATACATCTATTTCATATTAAAAAATAATTTGAATATGAAATTTTGAGATTTACTTTTTCAGATTAAAAATGAATTTCAAACATTAGAAAATATGGAAATATGAAAATATGTGATAGTCTTTCATTTCAATTTTTGCGATTACCTTTAGGAAGTTTGTTTTGCTTATAATACAAGTTTAAAATAGTTCAGGTTTCTCCAAGGCGAACATTCCTTTCCCTATTCACACATATACTTTCTTATATTGATTCAGTTAATCTAGATTGTTTATTTTATAAGCTGAGAAAAAAACGGTATTAGTGACATATTTTACAACATAATAAAACTTAATTAAATGTAAAAATAAATAATGAACATTTAACAAGTTCATTCAAACTTAATATTGGAGTACGACAAGGAAACAATTTGAGTCCAAATTTGTTTAAAATTTTTATTAATACATACACTATAAGCCAAGTGCGAATCGAGTAAAACAATTATTACTATTAATGCAAAAATTATTTCTGTAAATTCGTCAAATTACAGACAAAAAATACATTTATTTCAAATTTATGTATTTCTGGGTATCAAATTCATATAAACGACACCGATTATCACTTTAAATAAATTTAGTACGCGTGTACTAAACATCCCAGGTATTTATCCACATCGATACGTTTTTCAACTGGCTATAACAACAGCGAAAAATTGTACAGAACTGAATGAAGTAACGCACAAGCTAAGTTGTTATTTTATACGGGCCTAGTTTTAGGTGTATATATTGTCAATAAAGCCAAAATACATCAATTACGGTGCTACATTTACACGCAATCGTTCTTTTTCTACAACGCATTTCATTTGAATAAACAATTATTAGTGTAAAGAAAGTGGATGTTTTACTTGTTGTTATCAATTATTTAAGTAAAGCACACAATTTTTAATGTTAAATAAGCAGCTGAAGATCTTTACAAAACAGACGTACACCAATTTTAATCTATTGAAATACACATTTTTCTGTTTTCAAGGGTCAGTGTCATAATATCTTAATTTTGTATGTATTTTCCATAGTATAATTTTGGGAACATATTAGTTTGTCAGTATTAGAGAAATGCAGTTTCTGTCAAAATATTATGATAAATCATAGAAAAAATCTTGTAAATCAATATAGTGCAAAGCTGAAAATATGCTGAATTGATGTATGAAAACAGGTAGTGAGAGAAAAGGTACTATTAAATACATGGCGTACTTACCCTTAACGGAATATATCTTGTGTTATATGTTATCATTAATCTTACAGCGTACAACATTCTTTTCTTACTGGCGTATCCGGGGGTGGGGTCGTCCGGGGATTGGAAGATCATTTTCTAGATATTTTATACTTCGTGCCGAATTTAAGCAAAATTGCCCCAAAAGCCAGGTGCCACCAACTTATATCAGAATCCCTTTAATGGACCGTTTATTTTTAGGGTGTTGAATCCGCCGGTGTAATCTGGTTCTAGACGGAGTATAAGGCATTATATATTCTTCGTGCTCAATTTAATGCCTACTTTAAATGTCAAAGGGGCTTGTATTTTTGAAAGAAAAGGGAAAAGGTTTAATTTTTTTTCAAAGTTTAATGACGTTTTTTATTACCCATCTTTTTACGATTTAGATAATATCACTAAATATGGTTCAATACATCGATGGATATGCATTGAAATTATTTATAGCTCTAGAATATACAAAATCAGTTCTGAAATAAAGCGGCATCAGTCTGTTAGCCATTTTCCTC